>JAFIRS010003523.1:0-127500 GCA_018342105.1 Gonioctena quinquepunctata
CAGTTCAGAGGACAGATGATGAAAAGGAGGTGGGGATCGGTCACCCCTTTTCCCCACCGCAGTTTGAAATCTGCCAACTCGACAAAATTCTCAGAACTGGCTTGGATGATGCAATCATTTGACCTTGAATATGCTAAAGGATCCGACGGTTTCGAGCGTGCAGCTGCATACTCTCTTATCTTGTTAATGTAAACAAACTCTTTCAAAGGATGCCGCCGATATCTTATCTTGTTAATGTAAACAAAGGATGCCGCCGATATCCGGTCGCTTAAATAAACAACTGATAAGAGGAGGCTGACGTAGATAATATTCCTGCAAAGACTTGTCGGTTAGTCATGGCCGCATCGTCACTGCTGACTCCTCCCACTTTCCAAATGGCCGCCGCCATTCAGTCTTCCCGCCGACCAATGCCGTTGACCTGCAGCTATTGGTTGACCCATTCAATATGGCTGCTGCTCGGCTTTGGTTGCGGTCGAGCATCCCCTCCCGACCTATCACAGCTCTCCCCACCCCCACTCCTCAATCACACACCCATTACACACGGCTGCCACCATTGCGACCAATCACAGACCCTCACCCCAACCTTCTTCCCTACCACAACACCCACCACCCCCCACCCCTCTCATTAAACCACCATTTTTTCACAAACCCCTCCCACAACGAACCGTCCATGACCGCCCACGAACATGGCGACGATCTCAACCCAGTGGCGGACCCCAGAACCATGCAGGGGTTCGGGACCAATTTGACTCTCCTCTCAGGTTACTCCCGCCACGAGGCCCCGGACTGACATAGCCCTACTACTTATAGTATATATATATAAATATATCCTATCCTACTTCCTACTCCCTTCTACTATTATAAACGCGAAAGTTTGTAAATATGTTTGTTACTTTCACGTAAAAATTATTGGATGGATTTTGATGAAACTTCACAATAATATAGCTTATACATCAGAATAACACATAGGCTACAATTTATAGAGATATTGTGTGAGTTGTCCAAAATATGACGATAAGTGTTAAGTAAGAAGGAAAAAATCTACCATCTCTGCGAGCTATTCTGGCGACGATGACAAACCGAGTGCGCGATACTACGGTACGGTCCAGCGGCACTATAGTTTATATATATACATATATATATATATATATATATATATATATATATATATATATATATATATATATAATTATCTATCCTACTTCCTACTAATATTATAAACGCGAAAGTTTGTAAGTATGTTTGTTACTCTTTCACGTAAAAACTACTGGATGGATTTTGATGAAACTTTACAATAATATAGCTTATACATCAGAATAACACATAGGCTACAATTTATAATGATATTATGTGAGTTGTCCAAAATATGACGATAAGTGTCAAGTAAGTAGGAAAAAATCTACCATCTCTGCGAGCTATTCTGGCGACGATGACAAACCGAGTGCGCGATACTACGGTACGGTCCAGCGGCACTATAGTATATATATATATATATATATATATATATATATATATATATATATATATATATATATATATACATAAATATACTTGAAATGGGAGCTCACCTTCTATTGGTTGCACTTGGTTATGAAGAAATGTGGTTTTATTGTCACATACTCTATTCTAGTCATCATAGCGGGATGAAATACATACAGGATAAGGGGCTAATGGGATAACGCGAAAAAAAAGCGGGATGGAAAAAAAACGGAAAAAGAAGGGAAGGGGGATAAGGAAACGGGAAACGGGAAGGAATGACGGGAAACGGGATAATGGGTGAGGTGGATAACGAGGAATGAGATAACGGGAAACAGGATAGAGGGAAGCTGCCAAATCCACAGGTATAAGGTAGATAGAAGGAGACAAAGTGAAACATAACAAAAAAGATTAATTCCACGCGGACGAAGTCGGGGGTATCAGCTAGTATATATATATATATATATATATATAGTATATATATATATATATATATATATATATATATATATATATATATATATATATCGAGAATGAGAGAAATCTGTTACGAATCCAAAAAGATTCTCGATATCGATGTTTGCGTTAAACGCATGAGAAGTACGACTATTGATATCGTGGGTAGGCCTTTCTAACAATTTGTTAGTGACCTGTTAAAGTGCACGAAATCTCGTGATTTTAAAATTCTACGATATTAGGTCCAAGCTTCACCGCACAGATTATAGATGTCACTATCAATAATCTGATGCAATTCACATGTTTGTATTGGCCTAAGGCTATGAACCAACGAGAAATCTGATGCGAATTTGAAAGAGACCACAAGCCGTCCTGATGATTGGGAAACCATGAAACAGGCTGTAGACGGATGGTGTGTCTTTTTGGATTCGTAACAGATTTCTCTCATTCTCGATATCGATGTTTGCGTTAAACGCATGAGAAGTACGACTATTGATATCGTGGGTAGGCCTTTCTAACAATTTGTTAGTGACCTGTTAAAGTGCACGAAATCTCGTGATTTTAAAATTCTACGATATTAGGTCCAAGCTTCACCGCACAGATTATAGATGTCACTATCAATAATCTGATGCAATTCACATGTATATATATATATATATATGTAAATATATATATATATATATATATATATACAGGATGTTAATTAAATACGTTGACAAACTTCGGAAGGAAGACTTTAGAACGAAAATTTCATAAAAACATATGTCCCAAACGGCTTGGTTTTCAAAGTACAGGGTGATCAAAATGTTAAGCGAGTATTCCAGGCAGGGAATCAATAAAAAAAGTTCATCTTAATAACGAAAATCGTAAAATATAAAAAATGATGTATGAAAGAACTGGATGACAACTTGTGACAACTCATAATCGTTCACTTGATCTATACTTAAGTTATACAGGGTATCTCTCGAGTAGTCGAGTCGAGATCATATTTGAAAAATAACATCTTCAGCTCTAACAGAGAATAAATTTTTTTCAGGGTTTTTTGGAGTTTACTTCGTAATTTTCGACAATAATCAATTAAAATTAGGCAAGTACAATCCATTCAACAGTGCTCAGGATACAAAATAATCAATTTCCCCACAGGGTCCTCCTCTTTTAGAGTCAAGACTTGGTCACCCCGTCAGATTTTTTTCCGCCACCACTGACAGATTATGAGAAAGGAGTATTCAATGTTGTTTCATTTAACATCTTTCTGTACTCTTGAAAATATTAAGTTACTTGTACGGTTTAAAAGCTACATAGAAAAAATTAATGCAAACATTTTTTCAGTATCGTACCATAATGGAATTTTTCTGTTCGTGTAGAGAAAATGTAATGTTATGGAGCACCCATACATTTTTCATGGGAACTCAGGGTGAATATGTATTGCACGAATTTCGGACATTTTTATTAGTGAATAACTTTATTATCAAAATAGTAGAGTAGAGTGACATAAATTTACTAGGAATAAAGAGAAGTTTAGAAAAAGACCATTATTGAAATTTATAAGTCAGAGCAACTTCTGGAAATGGCCACCGCCGACTTCAATGCATGCGTGTATGCACCTTACCATAGACTGGCGGACACGCTAAAAAATACCAAGAGTGTTTCTAATAATTGTGCATGACTCCTGTACGCGATTCGTCAGGTCTTCTTCACTTTGAACTAGAGTTCGGTACACTAATGATTTAAGGGGCCTCCAAAGGAAAAAAATTGAGTGGATTCATATCGGGTGACCTTGGAGGCCAAGGTTGTGGCACACCAAGCACAATCGAGCGATCGGAATCATTTTCTTCTAAGTATTGGCGTGCAACCAATCTGAAGTGTACTGGAGCACCATCATGCATAAACCAAATTCGAATTATTTTTCTCAGTGGGATCTTTTCTAGGAGTCCAAGTAAGATAAATTTGAGAATGGATTAGACTTGCCCAATTTGAACTGATTATTGTCGAAAATTTCGAAGTAAACTGAGAAAAGTTTGAAAAAAATGTATTTTGATCAATCTGTACTTTGGTAAAACCAAGCCGTTTGGGACATATGTTTATTTGAACTTTTCGTAATGAAATCTTTCAAATAATCACCTCACGAAGTTTGAGAGAATGTTTGCTCCTCAAATTTCGTTATGTTATGCGATACTGGAAAATTCATATTTTCATTATAGCTTCTGAACCGTACAAGTAAATGAAAATTTTCAGGAGTACCAAAATATATTAAATGGAACGACATTGAATACTCATAATCTGTCAGTGACGGCGGAAAACAAAATCTGATGGGGTGAACAAGGCTTGACTCTGAAAAGAGGAGGACCTTTGAATTATTTGAGAAATGAATCATTTTTTATCGTGCACACTATTTAATGGATTGTACTTGCCTACTATGAAATGAATATTGTCGAAAATGTCAAAATAAACTCAAAAAACTCTTGAAAAAAAATTATTTTGATCACCTTGTACCTCGAAAACCAAGCCGTTTGGGACATATGTTTATATGAACTGAAATATTCCAAAGAATCACCTCCCAAAGTTTGTCAACGTACTTAATTAACACCCTCAATATATAATAGAACGGAATAACGGGAAAACGGGATAACAGGAAAACGGGATAACGGCAATAACAGGAAAACGGGATAACGGGATAAGGGGAAAACGGGATAACGGGATAAGGTGAAAAGGGGATAATGGGATAACGGGAAAACGGGATAAGTGGATAATGGGAAAACGGGAAGTGGACAGAGTTACAACCATAACCTAGATGGAACAACGAAAAAATTATTAGGGAATATAGAAATTTGGACAGGACAACGTCTGTCGGGCCAGCTAGTTATTTTCGAGAGTACCAAAATATATTAAATGAAACGACATTGAATATTCCTTACTCATAATCTGTCAGTGACGGCGGAAAACATAATCTGATGGGGTGAACAAGGCTTGACTCTGAATTATTTGAGAAATGAATCATTTTGTATCGTGCACACTGTTTAATGGATTGTACTTGCCTAATATGAAATGAATATTGTCGAAAATGTCAAATAAAACTCCAAAAACTCTTGAAATTTTTATTTAGATCACCTTGTACCTGAAACCAAGCCGTTTGGGACATATGTTTATATGAACTTTTAGTCCTGAAATATTCCAAAGAATCACTTCCCAAAGTTTGTCAAACGTACTTAATTAACACCCTCAATATATAATAAAACGGAAAAACGGGAAAACGGGATAACAGGATAACGGGATGACGGGAAAACGGGAAAGAAAATTAAAGAATGATAAAAGAAAGAGGGAAAAACGGAAAATGGGGAAAGGAACAGGATAAGGTGGAAAGGGGTAATGGGATAACGGGAAAACGGGATAAGTGGATAATGGGAAAACGGGAAGCGGACGGAGTTACAACCATAACCTAGATGGAACAACGAAAAAATTATTAGGGAATATAGAAATTTGGATAGGACAACGTCTGTCGGGCCAGCTAGTTATTAAATGAATTTGTAATCAACAGAATAATCTGCATATTGATAGAAATAAATGTATGATGATATTGTGATTTTTGGGATATTGTCTTTAGGAATTCTCTCGGAACCAACGATTGGAATAATGTGTCAACAACTATTGTATTCTGGTAGAAATTGAATGTAAATTTATGCATTTTACCCAATTCTAGTAATTCATTCCTGTCCACATATCCTAGAAATTTTATCAAGAGCGAATGCAGGAAGAAGTCACTTCACCATTATATTTTCGTTATTGTATACAAGAATTAATACGATGATATTTCACTCCATTCAAAAAGTATGTATACGACCCTCCAGAGCTTTATTTTCCACTCATCCGGTCAACTGGGTCTCCTTTGTTTTCTGTGAGGGTGAGGGTGTTCTGGGGTTGCTGCGTTTCTGGTTCATGATACTTGTAGTTGTGAATTATTTGAGATATTTTATGTGACATCAACAAATAAGAGCAGGTGATTATATGAAATCATGATTTTGTTAAATCCCGGCAACGTCGTAATATTATTAAACAATACTGGATTGAAACCAGTATATACGGGTAGTATTAAAAGATAATGCTCATTCATTGAAATCCATGTTCCATGATTTCTGGCAAATTTTTTTAGTTTCCCGGGACCAAACATGAACATATTGATATTATTAAGATGAACATATTGATAGTATTAAGAGATTAGATTACCAAAATATTTCCCAATTGAAACTATCATTAGTTCCCAAAGATGAGAATACGATGACAATAAAATCAATCCAAACCCAAAAGTTCCGTTCCCGGGTAAAAAAAAATAGATTTGTCCTAATCTTCCCAAATGATATCTGTAATGATAGAGTTAAATTATTTTGTTCTTTCCGATAAACTTTAACTTTGTATTGAAAGTTCAAATTGGTTTTTTCATCGGAAGAATACTATTGCAAAGAACGATTGTACTTATACAAAATTTTCCACTTTTCCAATAGTTGTCGATATAAGTATTTGAAATTTAAAAATAGAAAAATTTGATTTAATTATGCTCGTGATGACCAAATTTTCAATTTTGAATTTCTGATTCATTCGTTTCCTCGCCTCCCGAAGAATACTGAAAAAGAAAAGACATAAAATATGTTTTTATGCCATACAGGGGATACACGTTGCATTTCCCAGATTTGGAACTTCTTAAACTTGTTCAGTTCCAATAGGTTTCCAGTCTGCCATAGTATGGAGTAGAGTTTATTGACTACATTACATATTTCACGAATACATCTGTAGCAGGTCTATATCTAAGAGTTACAACTAGTATCAACGAGTTAACATTAGGATTAAAAAGAGAAAACACAATCCAATCTGAATAAAATAAATTGAAGCCCGAATATCACCAAGTTAATATTATTATCAAAAGACAAAACACAATTCAACGTGAATAAAATAAACCGAAGCCCAAATGGTTGAGTATTTTTCACAAATGCTCGTTCGTGAATGCATTGAGTTGAAACGTGACGAAGTAGTACCTGCACTACACTAATCTTTCCACCGCACATTCTCTACCATAAGCAGATAGTTGAAATGAAATAAATATATACATTTCGTCTCACTAATTTTCCGAGTAAAAACAGTTCTGCAGTAAAAAATATTTAACTTTTTGTTTGAAATTATAGGAATTCAGCCTCCTTTCTTATTGCTTCAGGTAATTTGTTATGAAAATTTATATTCAGATATTTTTTTGAAAGCCTGTATCTTGGCGTTCTCATCAAATTTCCTGATCTCGTACGATACTGATGTGAATCAGATTGTGAAACAGATTGTGAAGCATAATCTGTTTGTATGCATTCCAAGAAGAGAGTAGTAAATATAAGCACTAGGAAGCGGCATGATCTGAAGCCAAATGGAAAGAGCACAGCAGTGATCTTTGTAGCACGCCCTTGATCCTTTTATGGAGATTGAGAGTTTTATTTTAGTGACTCGAATAAAGTATATAGTATTTATCCTCGAAATCTGAGACTGTGAAATTGACCGATTCATTCTGTATCAAATACTTTGAGTTTTTGGACTTTTTTCATGATCCAATGATAAAACAAGATATGTAGTACTATACTTGAGTCGATACGTCAGAGCGTTCTAGAATTAGTGGAATTTTAAAAATCAAAACCGAAATACAAAAATAAAAAAACGATTAATTTTTTTCAAAGTAACTTTTCCTCTACTCACTTAGTTTCCAAGTGAATATAAATATTATTATGTTGTATATGATTGTTAGATTATTCCTTTACATTTTTGTGTTTTGGTTTTGGTTAGATGTACATGGGTTCAGCTAAAAATATTTACTGTTTCAGGGTTATTCACGAATAAATCACTCAATAATTCTACAGTTCCGTCACAGAGAAATTACTCCATGAAGTTAATACCTAGTCGTTTACAATTTTGAGTCTAAAAGATTTCGCTATGATTACTTCTCATACAGGGTGAGCCATACAGCCAACCATACCAAAAATAATTAGGCTTTGAAATTAATAAAACGTGAACTTTTTTAGTGACTTTTGAGTAACTTTATAACATTGCATCAGGTATGCATCACAATAAGAATTTTAAATATACAAGGTGATTTAATTATAATTACCTACCAAATATCTTTGTCCGATATAAGTAATCGACGAGTTTTTATACACGTGGCGACAAAGATGATAATAAGAAGATAATAATCCATTTTCGAATGTAGGTATTATTAAATATGGGTACCTATTTCGTATAGGCAGGTACTTCACAATATACGTCTAGAGCGAGTTATATAATTATAAAACTTATAATAGCTATTACCTCGCTAATAACTAAATAAATGCACTATTTTTAGCAGAAAATTATGTTGATTTGGGATCATCCACGTAGGCAAGAATTATACCAAAGGTACAAAGGTATATTGCAAAAACTATCAGAAAAATAAACTGAACCGTTAAATTCATTTCCACACCACCACAGAGGTAGAGGTTTCGGCTTGTTTTTTTTTATAGTGGTTTCCCCAATAGGTCTATTCCACGTAATTGAGACAAATTTTTTTTCGTTAGAAGTGCATGTTAAATTGAAGAGAAGGTTCTTTAGGATAGGGAACATAGTAGCGAGCATAGAAATTGAACTGACCATTGGATGGTACGTACATACAATGCTTATAGCAGATATGAAAATGTGGAGACTGATGAGTGCAGTCACCAGATAGATAAGGGAGCTAGAAACAACAATGAACAAGTGACGTGAAAAGAAAGAGCAGATCTGATACAGCTTAGGTAGAGTTGATATTTAAAAGATGTGCAAAGAGATGTTTTGAAACAGAAGTAGTCAGTTAGGATTAGTAACTGATATTTTAAATCACCTCAGGACCAATGTGCACCTCTTCTGGCAGATCCCTCTCCCTTGAATCGTCAATACAATTTAAAAGGTTGATTGCAGGAAATTTTATATTTTGCTGATGTCTAACATATCCTAAAAACCATACAACACTAGCAACATGAGCGAATGTTCCCAATGTCCTAGCTCCTGATTTACAGGTACAGTAGTATCCTGTTATTGGATCCTCGCGATTCTCATTTGCGTTGTTATATAAAACCCAAAGCGTATGTTTGGCAGCATTCACAAACCAAGAGTATATTCTTAATCTAAATCTAAATTGTGGTTTTGTCTTTGAACAGTACCTTCCGCTAAATAAATAGATGCCGCTAAATAAATATGGTAGGGACCCGTTAATTTTGTTAATAACTCCAGGTTTAATCGAGGAAATTGAAGTACATGTTCGTTGTTCAAACGATTCCACTGACCATTTCGCGTAAAATATTTTCATTTTGAACACGAATTTGGACCCAATTATTTTCTTGCAATTTGTCCAGCATTTCATTTGCTATTTCAGGTGTTCCACTTATTTCTATCAAGGGATGATACGTGTTTATTAAAGCACCAGCAATAAGATAAAAAAAATCTAATGAGCTGCATGCGACGTGGATATTTTTCCGGAAAAAAATTAGAATCGTCTTGAAGTGACCATTTCTAGATTCTACTACCCATCTAGTAGTGGTAATTATTCTGTTTTGGTTAGCCTCAAGAACAGTAAATACATTTTTGGTGCGGTGGAAGGAAACTTGGCATATAATATTGAATACCAAGATTTTTAAATGTATCTATAGAATCTCTATAGCCTCTATCGACTATCACGATGTCGCCGTTTGAAACCAGTTCCTTATTCCATTTAATTCATGTTCTTCAGCATGGTTCAAAATTGTTGCATCGTTATTTGATGCATCCGAAAAATATGGTCCACGTACTCCTAATATGTAACCATCGGAAGCTACTAATATTTCTGGTTTCCCGAGATGCTCTTTGTTGTAGAAACAGTAAGATTGCGTAATATTCTAAAGTTACTACTTTTATCTATTTTATTGTAAGTACAATCTAAGTACACTATTGGTTTTGACAGATTGGGAGTAGGATTGTACAACTGATTGATATATGAAGATACATGTCTAGCTATAACATTTTCTCTTGTAATGGCATTAAAACCAATTTAATTCAGTACAAACCACCTGAGAAGTGATAACCGAACATTTGAAATTGTTAGGCTCACAGCTTGTCTGGAAGGATAGTTAAGAAGAATCTTTAAAAATTTATCAGTTATCCCATGTCTCAATTTTATTAAAAATGTAAGCAAATGATTTTTATTCATTTTTCGTGCATTGCCATATTGCTCTACATCATCACAAAATGTATATAACTCCTCAAAGTTATTTTGGATATAGACGTTAGAGTTTTGAATTCGTCTTCGGTAAAACTTTCTGTGCTTTCCCAATTATTATTTTTGTAATTAGCATTCGCTTGAATCCTCAAGCAAGATATAAATTATTGAAGGTTTGGTACAAAATATGGTTTTTTAACAAAACATAAACCTCGTATTAAATCTGGTAACACAAAACAATCGAAATGATGATCACATATTCTTAAAAAGTCAGGTACATAAATGTCAGAAACAGCAAACACATTAACTCTATATTCTAAAGACATTCTATGTAGGTTTTCTTGGGCATTACATATTATGCAAGAATGCCTGCTAGCTGGAGAAAGCACATTGAAACGTAGACAGTTCAGATTAATTAGTATTTGATTGAGTTCATCTCTCACAGCATTAGAACAATTTAGGCAAATTCTTGAATTTTCACCTACATCTATTGGAGAAAATCCAGCAGCATGCCTTCTGAAAGAAGCAACTTGCAAAACATCAATATCTTCTTTTTGGTTTAAGCGAATCAACTGTCTCGGTGGAAACGATCTTTCACATACGTAACAACTTAACCTATTTGCGAATGCCATTTTGTAACAACAACAAAAACAACAAATGAAAAAATCTCACCAAAATATTAATGAACTCAACGAAAATAACTTTGAAAACCACAAGACTAATGTATTGTCGAAAATACACAAGACAAATGTCGCACAGTGTGACACTTTGTAAGATGTCTTATGACATAAGCCCGCTTCGATATGAACCAAAAATTAGATCCGTCCCAATGCTGTTAAAATAATGAGTTAGACATTGATTTCAAGAAATGTATCACTATATCATATGCATAACCATGAGCTGTGGGGTATACAACGTGATTTATTTATTACCTTTTTGAATAAAAATATTCTAAATCCATGAGGATCACAACAAATGCTGGACAAACTGCAAGGAAGTAATGAGATCCAAAATATTGCTTATTGGAATTGAAATCTTTTTTGGGTTGAATTGTAAGCGGAATCATTTAGAAAATGGACGCTACCTTATTTATTTAGCGGCATCTTACATACAAGAAGTTGTTCAAAACATTAAATGGACTAGTTTAATCAGGAACGTAATTAGTTGAGATTTATGATTTACCCTAAGTTTGTATGCTATCAAATAAACGTTGTAGGATGTACTTGGAAAACCACTATAAAAAAATACGCACCAAAACATCTTACTTTGTAGTGGTGTGGAAATGAGTTAAAGTTGACTAAATTTTGTTGTTGCGATATACCTTTGTACTTTGGTTCTATTCTTGCATGCGTAGATCATCTAAATAAATATTTTTTCTGCTAAAAAATATATTCATTTGGTAATAACCGAGGTAGTGACTATTATAAGATTTATACTTTTCAATATAATAGTACCTATATAACTCGCTCTACACGTATTTTGTGAAGTACCTACCTATACAAAATAGGTACTCAGTATTTGAATTATACCTACACAAGAAGATGGATAATTATAATTTTTTTGGGGGTGATAGCGCAGTGGGTAAACGCTCATCTGGCATCGAAAGATCCCAGGTTTGATACTCACTCAAAGCGAGATTTTTCATATAAGTTGAGAGTTTAAATTATTAATCTTGATGTCGGAGGATGTCCCTCGATGATTCACTGGTGCGTACAAATTAACAGTGCTGCTTCTACGTTGGCGTATGGAGCTAGTAACAAACACTAACACAGAAGGGTTAATGACCATAGTAGTCGATACCACAATAAAAAAAAATTGTTGGCCCCGTGTATAAAAACTATACAATTATATGGGAAGAGATATATATATATATTTAACGAAAAATGAACCAAGTCATTTATAAACACCACTGCCCATACAAAAGAACAAAACACTACCACACAATCATTAAACGGTAGAAAATGTTATGTTTTAATAAAATGTTTGGCATGGTACGTACTTGCAGGTTATAATTAATTAAATATCATATTAACAATGTATTCCCTTGCAGATTACCAAACAATCAATGTAATTATATAAGTAAAAAAATTGAAAAAGCTCCCAACAAGGAGCGAAACGTCTTGTTCAAAATATATACATTTAAAAAAAAACGACCTAATTTTTCAAGAATCCAAAAACCTATGAACGATGTAACTAACATATATATATATATATATATATATTGATATATATATATATATATTGATATATATATATATATATATATATATATTGATATATTTTGTAGGTAATAACAAAACAATTAAATCACCCTGTATATTTTAAAATTCTTTCGGTTATGCATACCTGTTATAATGTTGCTCAAAAGTCACTGAAAAAGTTTTTTTTTTGTAATTTCAAAGCCTAATTATTTCTGGTATGGTTGGCTGTATGGATCACCCTGTATGAAAAGTAATCATAGCGAAATCTTCTGGACTCAAAATTGTAAACGACTAGGTATTAACTTATGGAATAATTTATCTGTGACGGAACTGTAGAATTATTGAGTGTCTGCAAAAACCTATTGTGATTTATTCGTGAATAACCCTGTAACAGTACATATTTTTAGCTGAACCTTTCCATGTTCATCTAACCAAAACTTATATTGAACTCATAAGCGCAACATAAAATCAATCCAGCTTTTTTTGAAGAAAAAACTGATAAAACCAGTAATTCTTCACGTTAACGCCCTGTATCTCGAAAACTGGTTATAGTATCGGATGTAGAATTCATACCTCTCAATATGTCAAAATCATTATATAGTGAGAAAATAGTTACATTTGACTGCGGAAATTCTAGAATACAGGTTGTTCATGGTTTTTGTAATTTTCTCAAAATAGAATACCTTCCTATAAATAAACCACTTTGAATATTTTGGAGATTAGAGACACACATATGTTTGTGGTATCATTTTTCCCAAAAATCAATCCATAAATACAGGGTTTTGAATTAATCCTGAAAAAAAAAATTGTCTAGTGGTTCTCTCTATGAAACATCCTGTATGAGAAATGTGTACTGTGCAATAATTTCTCGTCAAAATACTATATCGGGGAGAACCTTTCAAAAATATGCTTCCTGACGTCACAGTAGAGAAAGTGAGGTTTTGCAAAAAACTACCGTCATACATTGGTGAATACGTATTTACTAATGTACTGAAACATGTAGTAAACGTGTGTATGCAACCGAAATTCAATCTATCTCGTAATTTAAAGAAAAAAAAATCCGGAAAACTGGTCAATTTTCAACTTTAACACCCCGTATCTAGGAAACTAGTTATAGGATTGAGTTGCGACTATTGACACTTTTGGTTACTAGGTAGAGTACAACAACATACATACCAAAGTTTCAGAAAATTTGACTGGTCGCCACTTTACATATAAAAAGTGGAGGGTCCTTTATAGTTCTGCTTCATTTTTCATTTCCATTTCTCGACTCCTCTTATAACTTTTTTTAATTTCTTTTTAATTTTCGCTATTAGCACCGTTTTTAAAACACATTTCTCAACTTCTTACCAATTATACTTATGTTATTTACAAATTTGATTTCTACACATAGTACTATTGAAGAAATATTTGTAATATTTCTTCAAAAGTTGACATTTTTTATTTTTCTATTCTCAAATTTTGTTATTTTGATCATTAAGAAGAAAAATAATATGACATTTGACTGTCATGTTTCCTTTTAGCTCTAAATTTGTATACAGGATGTTTCTTGCATATAAATATAATGTTTAGTTGAATTCTGAATATTTATTTGTAAATTGGATTTGTATATTTTTATAGGTTGATCTGATCAAACAAAATGATGATAATAGAACAATATGCCACCCACTGGTACAGAAAAAAAATATAAAAACAATCATAGCAGGTATTTATGCAATTTTTAAATATCATTGTGCCCTATTTTTACTTTTTTATTACATATATACCATATATAATATATATATATATATATATAATTTTAGAAATAACGACTGAAAATTGGCATGAACAGTGGGGAATAACGGGGGTCAGCACAAGTGTTGAAATATGAAAAACCCTTTAATACTTTGGACCAAGCTTTCGTTTCAATTTTGGAACTTCTTCAGGGTCCTAAAATATGGAAATTACATCATTGATAAAAAATATTAAAATGAAGGAAGTACTTACAGTAATGTGAGTGGTTGATTGATGAACATTAACTTTTAGAAAAAGAAAACGTAAAATATGAAAACATTGGTCGGAATGGTGTTATAGCTTTGACGTTTCAAGTGACATTGAAAGATTTGAAATTACTACCTATTTGATTAATCGTCAGAAAAATATAAAATATTGTAGTGGGTGTGTAAATTTTTATTCTTTGAAAATAATCAGTTTTGATTTATTTGTAAAACATAACAGATGTATATGACTTTGAAAATGAGTTTTATGTTAAAGATTAATTCATTTCTAAATTCATCAACGAAAAACAACTTCCACAAGCAATGTCTAGATGTTGTTTCTTTATTCAGTAACATACCGATAGAATTAGTGTTGAAAAGTATAAGATGGAGTAAAATAGAAGAACATTGTAATATTTCACAAACGAAATATTTAGAAATTATTCAATTCATATTCAAATCAAGTTTCTTTTCATTCGAAGGAAATTTCTACAGACAAATTCTTGGAACACCTATGGGAGCAACTATCTCACCCATCATTGCTTCGTATGTAATGGATAACCTTTTCGAAAAAATATTACCACAATTGACCTTTGAATTCCATTTGAAAAAAAAAATTGTAGATGATATTATTTGTGCAATACCAATGGATAAATCCGATGAAATATTATGAAAAGTGAATAACTGCAATACAAATTTACAATTCACAATTGTATTCGAAAAAAATAAAAGTATTCCGTTCTTAGATACTAGAATAATCCGTAGAGAAAACAATTCACTAATCACAGATTGGTATATAAAACCAACAAACTCTGAAAGATACATAAACTATCATTCCTTCCAATCAAAAAGAATGAAAATTAATTTTATCCTTTGTATGAAAAAAAGAATCGAGATGTTGGTTCATCCTTCATTGAAAAACAAAAATTTTATAATTTTCAGAAATATTTTACTGATAATTCTTACCCCAAAAAACTTCTTAACAGAATTCTTTTCAATACCAACTCTGATAGACAAATTAATAATGATGACACAAATAATCAAAATTTGGAAAATAACAATGAAAGGATAATTGATTTTTCAATTCCTAATATAGGAATTCTATCATCAAATATAATTAAATTATTCAAAAATGAAAGTAACATAAAAATCTCACAAAAAAATATCAAATACGAGGTTGAAAGATACCACACCAGATTTGAAGAAATCAAATGTTGTCTACATCATACCATGTAACAACTGTGATTTGAATTATATTGGTACAGGTTCAAGAACTTTAAATAACCGTATTATCTCTCATAGAAGTGATATAAGACTCAACAAGAAATCATGTGCATTGGCTCAACATGCTATTGAAACAGGACATAAAATATCATTCGAGAAGGCACAAGTTTTATGTAATGTACATATTTTAGGACCCTGAAGAAGTTTCAAAATTGCTTGGTCCAAAGTGATAAAGAGTTTTTCATATTTCAACACTTGTGCTGACTGTGGATCCACTTTCCCACTGTTTAAATATATATATTATATATATATATATATATATATATATATATATATATATATATATATATTGTGTGGGTTCTTGAACCATTACGTTTAATATTCTTCTGCAGATTTTCTTGGGATTTCTGGTTCGTGGGAATAAGACAAATTCAGTGATTCATAATTGAATTTTTAATGAATTTTTAATACGTTTCGTATACCCCCCTTTTCAGAAAAAACGAATGTAACTGAAGAAGTTTTGGAGCCCCAAAACGAAACGTATTAAAAATTCATTAAAAATTCAATTATGAATCACTGAATTTGTCTTATTCCCACGAACCAGAAACCCCAAGAAAATCCGCAGAAGAATATATATATATATATATATACATATATATATATATATATATATATAAATATATACATACATATATACATACATATATATACATAATATATATATATATATATATATATAATATATATAATATATATAGAATTATATAATATATAATTTAATATTAGGTGTATCAAAATGAGATTCGATATTAGGTAAATGAAAGTATGTGAAGAGGAGAGTTTTCGTACATTTTTCACTTCCCGGTCACTTCCAGTTTCACCGAAAATGGCTACGGTTTTGAATTTTTGAATGGAACACCCTGTATATTGTAAAATTTTTTGATTTCTAAGACAATTCTGAATCAGAATTTACATTTTAAAAGTTTTTACGCCTACTTCATTTTTTTAGAGTCACTTTTAATAGTGCATCTAGACATTTTCGTGACTAGCTATTATTTTTCAAATGGAGACCATTTTTTGACAAGCACTTTCCGAAAGAAGGATTTTTTGACGAATCTAATGATACTAATTTATTTGCGATTGGATTAAAAACAAGAACATAAATTGAATATTACTAAGGAAAATACTGGATAATAATTTATTTACTTTTGTCAAGTGTCCATGGATAGCCATAATGCATAATATTTTGAAGTTATTTTTATCAAGTCTTTTAAAGAAAAAAACACTCACTGTTGATGACAGTGACATGAGGTTCATGAGCAGACAGTAAAAGTTTCTTAATTTTCGTTAAATTTCAGTTTAATTTTTCTTCAAAATAACGTATACTCAAAGTGAAAAAGTGGATATGTTATTATTATTTCAATTCGAGGAATGCTGCCGAGTTGTATGCTCAGAGATATGCCAATCGGCAACATCCAGCTCATCAGTATTTTCCGTATGTTGAGAATCGTTTTAGGCAAGAAGGAAATCGAGAGGCGGATCAGAGGTTTATCATAAATGAAGAGACTGCTTGCTTTGGTTGAGGTTGAAAAAACGGTTTCTTTAAGAGAAATTAGTCAAGAAATGCATATAAGTCACGAATCGGCAAGAAAAATACTGAGAAATGCTCGATTTGAATATCAGTTACATCAACATTTGTATGCTGACGATGGCGATATACGGGTATTGTTTTGTGATTGACTGCTTCAAAATCATAGAGTTAACCCAAATTGTATCAACTTTATTCTATTTCCCGACGAATCAAGATTTACAAATAATGGTATGTTCAATGAGCAAAATACTCGGTACTGGGCCCAACAAAATCAACATGCAATGAGAAGGGGCAATTTTCAAGAAAGGTTTGGTGTCAATGTCTGGGCTAGTATATCGTTGGAAACAGAATAATTAGGCCAATATTGTTACAAGGTCAGTTAACAGGGGTTAGGTACTTTTTTCCTAGGTTTTCTCCAAACTGAAGTCAAGGATCATCTTGATAATCTACCTTCGGCAGTTTTACGGCGAATTCACCTCCAACAAGATGGAGCACCCCCTCATGATACCAGAGAAGTACTTTATGACTCAATGGAGCATTTTAATAATAAAGTTATTGCAACCAATGGTCCATTACGGTGGCCTGCCGGCTCACCGGATCTCACTGATTTCTTTATTTGGGGATATGTTAAGGAAAATGTTTACTATGCAACAGCCCCAGCCACTCTTGAAATCTCAGAAGGAATAATTCTACGGGCATTTAGAAGTATAACGCCTCAAATGTTACGAAACATGTTAGAGAAACAATTGAACGAGCTGAAATGTGTCTTGAACAAGGAGGAATGCACTTTGAAAATTTACTACAGTGAAAGTAAATAAATTATTATTCACTATTTTCCTTAGTAAAAACAGTCGCCATTTGAAAAATAATAGTTAGACACGAAAATTTAATTTGCCAACTTGTCTTATTTCTATCTATCATACTAGTTACTAGAACTTTGCGATTGTAATTTTCTGACATCAACTGAGGTCTTCAGATTAGTTTACGTCCGATCATGGCCACCTAGATGAAATATTAAAAGTGACTCTAAAAAAATTAAGTAGGCGTAAAAACTTTTCAAAATGTCACATTCTGATCCAGAATTCTCTCAGAAATCCAAAAATGTTACAATATACAGGGTGTTCCATTTTCCATTTGAAAATTTAAAACCGGAGGCATTTCCGGTGAATCCGGAAGTGACCGGAAAGTGAAGAATATGCGAAAACTCCCCACACACCATTTACCTATACAAAATGTCATTTTGATACACCTAATATTCTAGAAGTTATGACTTCTCCAATAGAGTCGTTGACACCCGGTATATATATATATATATATATATATATATATATATATATATATATATATATATATATATTTATTGATTCATTATTGTGTATTGTTAAGATTGCCGATGTTTATTTATTATATTGGGTAGTCATTTATAAAGAGTTTATTAATTTTCAAATGACCTATCAACATGTTGTCTAAAGATTAAGAACAGAAACATGTTGATAGACTCATATAAATCAAATAGAAACTTTATTAATTGCACATCACTGAAATATAATAAACTGAATCCCGGCAGACTCTATTAATAACATCAATTTGTAACAACCAAACTGGAAAAAATATACGGAAGATTCAAGAAAACTATTACAAATATATATATATATATATATATATATATATATATTGTTATGTAATGTTATGCCAGTTATAAGTTTCAAAAGGAAAAAAACCACGAAAAGAATAATTACTAAATAGTTATTAGTTTCAAGAGATTGTTTTCACATAATTTTGGAAGTTCTATTTATTTGTAAGCCTATGTATAATATGGATAGATAAAAAGTGATCAACACATTTATAAATTTGAAACATACAGTATATTAAATTGTAGATAACTAAAAGTAACCAATGGTAGAACAGCAAACTTCTTGATGAGATTAGCCAATCAGGGAATAGATGAGCATTTGGAAAATTGGAAATTGTTAGAGAATAACAACGGGGTGATGTCATAAGCAATTATTATTGAAATTTGTAAATAGTAATAAGAATGGAAAAATAGTTGTATATATAAATTATATAAGATGAACCCAAACAGTGAAATGTGACAATTTGGTGCGCGAATTCAAAAATTCAAATGAAAAAAGAGGAAGGAAAATTCGTATCTAGGTGACAGAAAACAAAGCCTGAAGGGAGATCGAGAAAAAATTTAGAAAGGAATGCCACGCATCATTTTTGGAGAAGAAAAATGAAATAATTCCAACAATTGAAGAACAAAACCAATATTACCTCAATTATACAACATATCCAAGTGTCCAAAGCTGATTTCTGCATATGTATGGTTCCTGATTCATGGTATTGGAGTTCCTGATAGAGCTTGGAGTGAGAAGGGATCCAGTTTCAGGGCATATCTTGAACACCGACATTTCCAGCCAGGTATAAAACTTTCAATAGTGCACATCCGGTCCTGAACAATTTCACAAATAACGTATCTCACATCTGAAGAACTTTATTTCACTTTATTTTGAACAATAAAAGAAAACTTCACTCTCAAGGAAAAGTGAGGTTGTGTCTATCTATCCATGATTTCATTTTTATGATTATCCGTGAATATTTGTAGATTCACATTAGTATAAGTTAGTTCTCGTAGGCCAGGTAAAATTAAGTCTTTCTGAATAAAGGAAATAATTGCTTTTTGATACTTTGTTGTTTGTTTTCTACAATGATCAACAATCATTCCTACGACCATTGAATAAATTGAGTTTTGACATATCAAGTAGTGTCTAAATTGCCTTGAACCGGCTATCTGAGATAAGAGGTGTACCAACTGTGCTAGCTGTGCTAAGAAAAATGATAACAATTGGCAGCAACGTGACGAGAGAACAGTGACGTAGCTAGCAATTATTATTACATCATTGCAATATTATACAGGGCAAAAATATCTATCTATATCATAACAATTTGGCTCACAAAGAATAGCAAAAATTATTAGCAATTTTCATATTATAAAAACAATTATATTTTTCAACATATCAATATATCATTCCATAACAATATATATATATATATATATATATATATATATATATAAATATATATATATATATATATATATATATATATATATATATATATATATATATATATATATATATTTGTTGAGACCATCCTCAGTTTTGGATAAAGATACTATCGAAATCATGGGAGAAATTAAATATATTCCTATCATTTGAAACGTCTCTGATCTTCATTGACATTTCCGCCGCAACATTGTCCATCACCCTCAGCAACTATCTCTACCCACAATCTTCGCCTACCACTTTCCGTAATATTGAGATTTTTTTTTATGCTATAATTCTGCTTTTCCAAAGTTTGCCGATAATTCATCGAAATATAAGAACTTTTTTATAGTTTCCATTATTGAGGAGGTGAATGCTTCGTATAACTTGTATATAATTTATCAATATCTACCAAAATATCAAAGGGAATTTTTAAATTCTTGATATATTTCGGAAGTTTCGGGTTTTTTTGATAATTTTGGAATAATAATATATATATAAATATATATATATATATATAAATATATATATAATATATATATATAGTAGAGGAAAAACTCACTTTTCCTAATTATATTCAGATATCAACCTTTTTCAACATAAGAGAACATTTTTTGTTCAATGACTTTATTCTTATTATTTTCAACATTTCAGTCCTTATTGCTTTATAAGCGTGTTCTTTAGTTTTTCAAACTATGATTTTATTCATAATAATCTGCAACCACCGGCAGCTACAGCAACGCTGGGACCACCTCTCATAGTTATTTTTCTAAAGACAATAATGCGAAATGAAAAGTCTACTGGGTACTCCATTTTCCTGGACTCATTCATCTACTCGAGTTCTCAATCAAGATTATAATATATTTCAATGTGCTATCAGAATGCTAATATTATCTTTCAGATTTTCTTTTGCGAATTAGGGTCTATCTCTATTGTAGTTTCATCCATCCAGTGTTTTTTATTTTCACAAAAAAATATTGTTAACATTTCTTTTTCAATGAAAATACCTTTGAAAGTTATCTTGAACGATGAAAAAACGATTATTTTCAGTTTGAGATTTTTTAGAGTTTTATAAAAAAATGGACACTGGAATGGGACCTTTAGCGTTTCCTATTTACCTTTCCGATACGAAACACTAAAAATGATAAATCTTACATCGTTCACAAAATAAACTCTGAAATTGATATAGTTTTAGTCTACCTTCCCTATAAATACGGGTACTTCATTGAAATGGGTTCGATTTTCTTTGAATTCCTGAGTTTTACATATCGGTGGGAATTCGTAGAAGTAACTAGGAGACATAGCCTTCAAGCACTGCTTATAATTAATGATCAGTACACAACTATCTTTATACATATTTATTTAGCACGAATCCACGTTAAACTCCAATTTCTAATGGTGACGGACTCGTATTCTCCCCCGGAGCAGCCTACTAATTGCCGAGACGAGAGTAAACAACATATTTCTGAGAAAACTAAATTTCCAACAAATTTTCTCGCTAGTGAAAAGTGTAGGTTAGATGCAATCTATTTATGTTGCGAAGTAATATACTCTGCGATTTCATCACTGCTCACGGCACTCGACTCCAGGATTTATAATATCTGTGATACCTTTACTTATACCCGGAATGAACTTGCGCGGCGATTATACGATTTTAAATTTATAAACGGAAATTAACTGAAACCTCTTTTCCCCTACAAGTACACAAAAATGAGAGTATGCAGAGGTTTACCACAACACTTCTTCATTTGTATCATGCTGAATGGAAATCTAGCAAATTGTTCTCTCAATATTATCGAACATTTTTTTTCTTGCCATAATCTGAAAATAAAGAGGATATCAACTCATCGGGGCGAATTGATTCATCTGCCCACATTTTCTTGATATATATTTTTTTCATTTTCATTTTGTGGAAGTTACAAAAATCCATAAACCATGCCAAGAAAAATTATTACTCCATTAAAATAAATTTTAATATGAGTATTGATGGTATACATATAATAATAATAATAAATTCATTGCACAAAAAGAAAAAACCATCATAAAAGAAAACAAACCAAAAAGAAATCAAATTCTTGTATAGGTTGAAAAGATGCAGGGTAATAAATATAAATAGTATATATGATATGTATTCCAAAACTCTTGTAATCATATATAGAAACATTTAAAAAAATACAAAAGAATATCGCATGTGTATCTTTTTTTAGACGAATCAAATAATTGAAATGAAAAAGAAAAAAACTTGAGAGGTGTCAAGGGACATCCGGATGGAACGTAGTTCCTTTCGATTAATTAGTGAAGGAATTGTAATAAAATTTTCTTTTCTTTAAGTTATAATAATATTTTATATATATATATATATATATATATATATATATGCACTCTGTCTGTCTATTCTTTCGTACACGTCATAGATGCGCGGGACTTACAAAGTCCCGCGCATATATATATATATATATATATATATATATATATATATATATATATATATATATATATATATATATATATATATATATATACTCTCTCGACGTAAACACAACAGCGTATAGGTTAGAACACGCACGGCTTGCTAAATACATACGCATTGATATTGTAATATTAAAATATAATTTGCTTTTAAATTTATTAAAGTTATGACGCGTACACTTGCTAAACACACAATAATGGAGAGATTATAACGCTTATGACTTGGTTAGCACAATAGTAAAGAGAGGTTATAATGCGTACTTGCTAAAAATACATAAGCATTTATTATTGTCTGTATAAAATCTCTACTTACCTAACTCCATCAGCAATATCCGGAACTTGTGCAAAAACACTGTCAGGATTCATTATTGTTATTATTTTTTATTATTCATTATGTACAAAAAACCTGTATACACTCAACAAAAATAATCGTCGCGACACCACACTGTTCAATGTGAAATAGAAAGACGAAATGAAAATAACTGGCTTGCTTCCTATGAGAGAGAGAGAGAGAGAGAGAGAGAGAGAGAGAGAGACAGACAGAGAAACACGCGCACGCCGCCCGGCTTATAACCATAGCGAAAGTCTCGTTACAACTTTTGGTCTTAATTTATTCCGTCTAGCCCTCTTTCGCAACGCGCGATAAGGAACTACGTTCCAAAATACAACTAGTGTTTGAGAGAGTAATTTTCACATATTGACACATGCGTGGACAATGCAAAATATCTCAGAAAAGTATATCTCATGGTATGGGTTAATAATCAGAAGGGACTTTACTGTTGAAGGGGTTTTCGACTTGTAGATGAATATAAACCCTCGAGGTCGACTTAATAAAGCCTTTCAACTTATTTTTGAATTGTTTGATATTATTCATTTCTGAGATATATTGCGGAAGGTGGCCGTAGAGTTTCGGGTCCAAAAAATTAAAATTCTTCTGCCCAATAGACTTCAAAGCTGGAGGAGGCAAGTAAGTATTGTGTTTCTGTCTTGTACTATAGTGGTGTTCATTAGTTATCAGAGTGGATTTAGTTTTATGCTGTTCAATATTCAAGTTCAAAAAAATAGCTGTCTCGGGTCTATAATTTCAGTTTCAGAGTATATATACCGGTTGACACATGTTATCGGGCCACCCCTGTAACTTCTGCATTCGTCAACGGATTTTTCTGAAATTTGGTACAGTTATATAAGCAACCATTTTGGATTTGATCACATTACAATCCAATATGGCGGACTTCCGGTTTTTCTGAAAATGCCAGTAACTTTGTTTTTTCAAATAGAATACTCTGTATATTTTTACATATTCAAGTTCAACAGGTCAAAACAAGTCCAAACCTAATGTCAAATGTAATTTTTTTAAAACAATTGAAATTAAAATTGTTTTTCTATTTTACCTCGTGGATAAATGAGATTTGGTCGAAGCTATTCACAATGAGTCGCAAATAACAGAAGAACTTAATTTTTTCTGAAACATTATTTTTTGTGTCACTCACTGGTTAATAAATTCAGTCACATCACATTTTGATCAAACATTTTTTTTTTCAAATGGAACCCCTATGGGCCACCTACCTGTCTCTCTAGAACATACATTGAAAAAAAATTTATATCATTTTTGTATTTCGGTGCAGTAACAAATTGTATAAATTCAAAAATCTACAACTAGTTCATGAGTTTCCTGGCAGTTCGAATAATTTTTCAACTTAGTAAGCTGTGGAAAACAACATTTCTGAATTTTGTCAACTAATTGTGTAAGTTATACTTAAAAGCACGATAATGGTGTTTTTTTTAAATTCTTCTAGCGTTTTCTCGACTTACGTTGCATTGGTACCAATTCCCGCGTCGAAGCGGTTGGATCAAAATCAACATAAGCAAAACGTTCATTTCTGCCTCCTCACTTACGATCATCTTCTCCATTGTTGGGTTCTTTTCTGTGTGGGTATCGTTCAGCGTATAACTGGCAAGCGGCGACACTGTTTTTAAGACATTCTCCGTAAAATAATAACATATCAACCTGTTCACTTCTTGTAAACCTATAATTTTGATTTTACATTTCTACTAAACTAATTCCTGGAAGTTAACTGATTTTCGAGAGTTGAGATGAAAGATGACAGCAAAACACGATTAGTTGACAAGATTCAGAAATGTTGTTTTCCACAGCTTACTAAGTTGAAAAATTATTCGAACTGCAAGGAAACTCATGAACTAGTTGTAGATTTTTGAATGTATGTAATTTTTTTCCTTAATGAATGTTCCAGAGAGACAGGTAGGTGGCCCATAGGGATTTCATTTGAACACAAAAAATAATTTTCCAGAAAAAGTTATGTTTCTCTGTTATGTGCGACTCATTGTGAATAGCCTTGACCAAATCTCATTTATCCACGAGGTAAAATAAAAAAACAATTTTAATTTGATTCAAAAAAATGACATTTGACATAAGGTTTGGACTTGTTTTGACCTGTTGAACTTGAATATGTAAAAATATACAGAGTGTTCTATTTGAAAAAACAAAGTTTCTGCCATTTGCAGAAAAACCGGAAGTCCGCCATATTGGATTGTAATGTGATCAAATCCGAAATGGTTGCTTATAGAACTGTCCCGAATTTCAGAAAATCCGTTCAAGAATGCAGAAGTTACAGGGGTGGCCCGATATCCTGTATCACCCGGTATAACAGATTTTTTATTTCAATGTCATTATGAATAAATTTCTCAGTTTAAATGACGCCATATGTGATATAGTGTTTTGCGGCGCAATTGAAACGGACAGCTAAAGGACACTTTCGGGACGGAGCAGTCAATCTCCACTCCTTTATTAAACGAATGCATGCCAATACGTATTTTGAGTGATGAATGATTCGAATTTGGAGTTCTTGAATGTTATTTGGATACAAACCATATCTACCTACTTACGTATACAACAAAAATCAAGAGGATTCAAGAGGTCTCACTAATGAAAGATGAATAAAACCTTACCAAATAATAGTTATTTATGCAACAAGAGCAAAAAGTAAGTGTTTATTGCACTCGACGTGAAGTTGTCCGACGAGGTCGTCAGGCCGAGTTGGACAACACGTCGAGTGCAATAAACACTTTTTGCACGAGTTGCATACAATATTTTTTCTACGTTCATGCAAAATTCAAAAAATGTTTTATTTAGGTGGCACTAAGGGTGGGTATTATAAAACTATTTCGACAGATAACTAGAAGTTAACTTGTAGATGACGTCACATGTTATAGTTAACTTCAAAATGTAGCAGTTAACTTTATCGGGTGGAACGTGTGTCGGTTGAAGTTAACTTTGTAGAAAATGGTGGTTTTCGATCGTCGACAATTCTCCTGCTCCTGTCAATATTGCATATGAGTCATATAACCTCAATTTCATTGTTTTGATTTTTCGTTTTCGCAAAATGTTAGCAAACGATATCCACGTTATTTTTGAGGAACTTTTAACCGATGATGAAGAAGATGCTGTGAATATTGTTGAAGCCCCTCGGCGACAAAGGATATTTAGGAATCGGTTAGACCATTTCACCTTGTGGAACGAAACAGAATTTAAAAACCGATTTCGACCATCAAGAGAGTCTGTACGCTTGTTAATGGGGCACATTGAACCAGATTTACAAAGACCAACTAATAGGTTAGCATTTCTAGTACCTATTTTAATTATTGTAGAATTATAAATATTTTTATTTTTAGAAATCATCCTCTATCGCCAGTAACACAAGTGTTGATTACACTCAGATCTTATACAACTGGTTCATTCTTGGTAGTTGCTGGAGATTTTGGGGGTATTCACAAGTCAACGGCTAGCAGTGTTATTAGAAAGGTCACAGGGGAAATTGCATTCTTATCGTCGAATGTTCGAATTGAAAATAAAACTAACAAACACAGTTTTTTTATTTCATTTAAAACAAACAAGATGGTGTGAAAATGTGTCCTTATCACCTAGATAAACATATAGTATTTTTCCATACTGTATGAATAATCTTCGGTATGTCGAATAATATCTCTTTTTTCTCTTCTTAAGTCTCTTTTTTTTTTCTTCTCAACTCTCTTCAAAGGTTATCTTTTTCACTTTTTTTCTCGGCCACACACACAATAGTCAACAGAATATTCACCAGGTAAACCAGAATTTCATTGAATGTCAACAATCACAAGAGATTCGACAAGTTTTAAGTGTACAATGGCTGAAATCATATAAACATTAATGTTTCGGAAAGTAAACAATGTGTCATCACCTAGATAATCATTTATAGCCACCTTTTTTCCATACTGTATTAATAATTTTCGGTATTTTGAATAATCTCTCTTTTTTCTCTTCTTAACTCTATTTTCTTTCCTCACAACTCTCTTCGAAGGTTTTCTTTCTCATTTTTATCCTACCCACAGACAATACAGGAGGATTTTGGGAAGGGACTGGATTGTTCTTCAAGAGCCCATCGTCTGTCTAAAAACTCGCTCAATCCTAGATTAGTCTGCACCAGAACGTTAAGTTAAATTTCTCATAGAAAATGATGAAAATTTATTCCAGTTCAACGGGATCGTTTTGCCAAGAGAAAAATTGTAGGTTACCTTTTTGCCTTCTTCTTCTTCTTTTTATTTAAAAAATGGAACCTTTATAAAACTGACATTTTGAAGCTCAAGTTAACTTGACTTGACAAAGTTAACTTCAAAACATATTTATAATACCGGCCCTAAGTGTGGGAAAATAAAAAAGCGTAATTTAATAGCAAAATATTTAATAATTATTAGCACTATCGATTTGCATTTGGAAAGTTAGGACTAATACCTATGTTAGGAACAATTTAACTCAAATTTATTTTTGATAAATGCATTTTCTAATAATTCCGTAATCCAGTGTGCAATAATATGATTGAAAATAATATAAAATATGCAATTGTTTCAGATTCTATACAATATCACAGAAAATGGACTAAAACTGGCGTCGATTTGAACGTTTATGTTTGTCATGATCACAAAACGCTGTAGTAGAATGACAGATGAGTGCATAACATTTTATTACACTAGTCCAAAAAGAACCAGTTTTTCCATAAAATAGTTCAATAAAGTTTTGTTTTTTGCATGAACGTAAACAAAATATTTTAATTTTTTTAAATATTTTTTGTTATGGATAGCTCAGGTCGAACATATTTACGATAAGTTACTGAGAAAATGAAAATTTCTTCCATCTACCATATTGAAAATCCAACGACAACGTAGTACATAGATATATACTGTTACGTATACAGTACGCCACTCATGTTGTTGGTGTTTGGTAGACGAAAGATCCCAAGAATGTAGCGAGGCCGACCGGCTGACGTCACTGAAAGTTCAAGTGTTTTCCAGAAACCCTGATATAATTCGAAAAACGTTCGCCGACATCTCCACTATTTTCTACTACGTAACTATATAACGCAGCGTACGGGAGCGAAAAGATAGTACAGCACAGTTTGATAGAAAGGTGAAGAAAACGAAGTGATTCAGAAGCCCTGTCGTGCCCGATATTTTAGTAGTGAACTATGATGGATTGATTTAATTGTAAAAGTGCATTATTATGTTGAGTTCGTGGAATTTAAATGAACGGACAATAATCAGTTCAGTATTTTAATTGCCACGAACCCCATATTCGTAACAGTTGGTGTCGGAAGTGAGGATATTAGTGCCTGACTTGGGGAAAAATTCATGGTGAATACAAGAAATGCATGATTGAAAGGGAAACGTTTCCAATTGAATATTGAATAGAGAGTTTTCTGAAATTTGTAAAATCTACGATAAAATTTAAGTAATTTTTTTTCAATATCTAACAGAAAATAACTACTTTTCCAGCTGAAGCCACGCTGGACCTTGACTTACATCTTGTTGCAAAATGAATAACTTTAATTATTTTTGGTATACAATACTGGCAGGAAAAAATGAAATTGACTCTCAACATATGTGAATTTGATAACTGCGGATTATGAGATATACTGGATGTACAAAATTAAATCAGTACATTTCATTCACATTTCAACATTTTCCCTTGAACTAAAATGTTATTAGTATTTCCAAACACCCAGTAGATCTCCGAGCATCTCAAATGTGGTTTGGTTTGGATGTCCGCTGGTTTTCTCCTACAATATGTTTGACTTTGAAAATCCCTTCTTCTCTGATGAAGTGGTAACGCACATCTATATGTTTCGCGTTTGTGAAATTCTGGATTGTGGATTAACCCCACAGCGCTGGCGTCATCAATCCATAATGCTGGTGTGGAAATTTTGGAAGTACAGACTTCTTGTTTTAGACGACATAACCAAGATATTTCTATTGCAGCTTCACTTCCAGCTATGTACGCTGTCTCCATCGTTAATAATGAAACAGAGCGTTGCTTCTGGCTGAACCATGTTATTGCATCTGAGTTCATTTTGCAGATGAATCCTGAAGTTTATTTACGTGTAGACAAATAAAGTGCATAATTCGAATCACTGAAAGCTTGGTGGGAGCATTCACAAGGTTCATAAACAATGCCATAGTCCAAGGTTTCGAAGATACTTGAGTATTCTCTTTACTATTTCCCAGTGAATATATCTTGGTTTGGAAATAGCTTGTGATACAAAATGTACTGCAAACGTGATATCAGGTCCTTTGGCAACCGATAAATATATTAAGCTTCCAATAGCGGACCGAAAATAAATATTTCTTCTTGATCTTCGAAACCTTCATGTATCTGACATTTTTCGATTGGAATTCCCATAGATTAGAATCATACATGTTCAATTTTCTTTGCATAAAGCTCCTGGCCTATAGAAATTTTACCATTCGATTGAAATTCCAAGATATCTTCTTGTGGAACAAACTGTTATTTGGAATTCTTCCTTTAATTTTTCAAGCAATCCCTCATTGGTTTTGTCATTCAATGTTTTGTCATTCAACGATTGAACCGTCCGTCATCCACAGAAAACACCACGATGAGTTGACTGGCATGGTTCCTGACGAGCAGGCATCTGATGAGCTCTGCTGCAATCCACATTTCTTGAGAAATTCTGTGAACCGTCGGTTCCAACAAGGGGGGCTTGTTTCAAGCCATACGAACTTCGCAACAGTTTACACACCCTATGGGTGCCATCTTGGTAACTATTCGGCTGCTCCATGTCAATTGCCTGTTCTAGCATTCCATTCAGAAATTGTGACAAATTTTCAGAGGAGGAAACTGATAAAACGGTTCTGATTGTACAAAACTTGCAATTGGCTAGAAAATATCGTCGAAATCAATTCCAGATTCTGGAGAAAAACCTTTAGCTACCAGTCGAGCCTTTTATCTGATTTCTCCGAGTTGATTGTATTTGATTGTGGATACCCAGCTATTCTTGATGACTTTCCACCCAGGTAGAAAATCGACAATCTACCAGGTATCATTTTCAAATAAAGACTACATTTCTTCATCCATCGCTTGTTTCCACATTCCTGCCTCAGTGGCTGCCAATGCCTCTTCAATAGTGTTCGATTCGTCTGCAGCAAGCATAGCAAAGGCATCAAACATTCTCAGACTCATGAAGCTCAGGCTCGCAGCTTGTTTTTAAACAGTTCAGGTTCTGGATCTTCATTTGATTCTGAAGTGTATCGAGTTCTGGGGACTTCCATCATATCTAGGGAACTAATGTGTGCAATTGGAACATTGGTGACAATTCCATAAAAAAAATTGCAATAGTTTCATTTTTGAAAATCACGCCTTGACTCAAAACCATATCAATTTCTATGGGGCGTCCATATTCTATACCAGTACTTCTCTCCACAATAACCAACAGAGTATCCTTTTTTACACGCTTTATATTAGCTAAGCTAAGATAAGTATGTTTGTTTGTTTGTTTGTAACCGACTCCTTTGGGTGCGATTTTGACCCACTTCCAGACGTCCGAATGATTTGAAATTCGACAGGTGTACATAATTCCGGTGACAATGCATTGAGAAATTTTGGTGTGAAAAAAAACAAAATGGCGGCTCCAATATGGCGTATGAATTTTGTGATTATGGTCCGATTCGCTTCAAAGTTGGTATCTGGGGGTGTTTGTAGTCGGAAATTATGATTTTTTTGACAAAATTGAAAAATTCAAAATGGCGGCTCTAATATGACGTACGAGTTTTGTGATTATGGTCCGATTCGCTTCAAAATTGGTATCTGAGGGTTTTCGTGGTCGGAGATTATGATTCTTCTGTCAAAATTGAAAAATTCAAGATGGCGGCTCTAAAACGGTGGACGAGTTTTGTGATTATGGTCTGATTCTATTCAAAATTGGTATGTGGGGGTTTTTGGGGTCGAATATTATGATTCTCTTGTAAAAATTGAAAAATTCAAGATGGTGGCTTTAAAATGGCGGCCGAGTTTTCTGATTATGGTCTCATTCATTCTATTTTTGGGGTCGGAGATTATGATTACCTAATTTGATAAGATCATTCCATTTTTTAATTTGCAAAAAAATAATAAAAATAACAGTTTGAACAAACTAAAAAAACACGCTTTTATAAATAAACCACACTAAAAAGTAGGAAATAAATAATAGTTTAAAAAAACTAGAAAACACGCTTTTATAGAAAACCATACTTAAAAAATAAAAAATAAGAAAAAAAATTATTTATTCAAAGAAAAGCGTGGGGTGCATGGTATCAATAATTATATGGTATATCACACACCTAGGGCAGTAAAGTAAGAAATGTCTCAGATCACAGGTAATTGTTGGCCGAGGCGATACCATGCACCCCACGCTTTTTTTTAAATAAAATACATTTTTTGCTTATTTTCAATTTTTTTATCTGGTTTTCTATAAAAGCGTGTTTTTTAGTTTTTTTAAACTATTATTTATTGATCTTTTTCTCCTATTTAGAACATTTCTGTTTTGGAACGTGTACAAAACAATCTATATATCTATATATAACTTGATCACTGTTTCAAATCATGATCGGAGTCATACCTTCTATTGAAGTGGCACCGGTTCGTTCTGTTCAGGACATATGCAACGGTATTCATTGCCTCTGCCCACGCTTTTAGGAATCTTTCGCATATAATAGCGTTCCTGCCAATTCCGCAAGTGTTCGATTCTCCCTTTCTGCTGCACCGTTCTATTCAGGAGAGTCCGGAATTGACATTCCATCATGAAAACCATAATTGGCTATTATTTCCTTGATATCCTTATATCAAATTCTTTGCACCATTCGTCAACAACTCTTTCTTATGACCAGTCACCTTAATATCGATCATTTTGATCATATCGATCATTCGATCATTTCGATGCATTTCAATATTTCGATATTTCGAACATTGAACATTTGACATTTCGATCATTTCGATCATTTCGATCATTTCGATCATTTCGATCATTTCGATCATTTCGATCATTTCGATCATTTCGATCATTCCGATCATTTCGACATTCGATCATTTCGATCATTTTGATCATTTCGACATTCGATCATTTCGATCATTTTGATCATTTCGACATTCGATCATTCGATCTTTGATATAAGTATACCTACACAGCGAAACTTACTAAAATCATCCTTGAAGACGACAAAATAATGAGAACCGCCGAATGATTTCAAATAAGACCACGAACATCGGCTTTTGAGCCCTAATCATTCTTTGTCAAAATGACAAACGATGTTGTTGCCAAACATTCAAGCATCAAAAAATCTTTATAAGAGTCACCTTGATTCCACTTTTCTTGAGGAACTTTTGCACATGAGTTTTGTTTTGATTACAAAGACATTCATGCCAAATTTGTAACGTATTACTTGGTGCTATTTGACCTTATTGAGGGAACTATCACACGAATATGCATCGAATATAGTCCATTTTTCCGGATTCCTGGTGCTACAACTCTCAAAATGAGACATTCCTCTACAGATATTCCTCTACAAACTTCATGTCATACCTTTATCTACTATAAAAGGTATCGAGAAGAGATTCTGTTTTAGGTGCGAATAAGATAATTTTGGACCCATTGTCCACCAACATGCATTTCAACATCATTATTGCCCCTGCCGAAAGCTTTCATGCTTTGGCGATTTCCTATCAAAATTGATTGAGGATATTGAAAAGTTTTCGAAAGTTAAAAACCAGTTTCTGTGCATGGTCATGTGTAAAATGTCTAAAAACCATGGTGTATTCACTTATACCTGTGAAATATTGGGACAAACTGGGGGACACCAGCCTACTTGATAAAGGGAGTTATTCAGAGTTTCAGATGGCGCCGACGTCGTTTCTTGTCATAATTCAGTAAACTGCAATTACAGACCACACAGGGTGTTTTCGTGATTTGTGTCTCTGATCCGTTCTGTGATTGTGCTTTTGTCGCCTTTTGAGGTTATGTCAATTCGTTCTGAAAGATTTTGAGGGTGATCGATCGATGTAACATATTTTAGAAGAACAAACTATGCCATGTACTTATGTCAGTGTTATATAAATTTTCGAGAAGTGTTCCAAAATAATTCTATTATGAACAATTGTAGTGCGTACCAATTTTGTATGGTTATTTCTGTTGATACGGCTCCACCGAGTTGGTACTTATGAATTTCTCTCCCATGAACACAAATTCAAAGTCGGTGCTTGTTCAAGTTGAAAATGTATGTGGATAGTGGAAAAGGCCTAAAAATTTCATATATTATAATTAATATGTGTTTTGAACGTTTCTTATTGCTAAAAGAGGACAGATTGATGAATAAAAGGAATACCAAAATATCCCTTAAGATTATGTGAAGTATTGGATAATCCTCCTCTGTCCAATTGACAGTATTATCAGGTGAAAAAAAAATACTTTTTTGTTGTTGCCATGTGTGGCACTTGTTATTCTATTTTAAGGGTAGCCAATTCTTTCTCCTTTATTCTGGAAACAGCAAATGATCAGAAAAACTTAATTTAAATTTTTGACATAGAATTCATCATTGATTAAAAAATCCAATCTTATAATTGACATAAAAGTAAAAGAGGAAATTGGTTTTTTTAAAAAAAAATTTTTTTGGGAATTAAATTAAAAAAAAAAATTTACATGTTATATATATTTTCTTGGTATTTCATTCGATGTGTTATCTCATTGACAATCAGTATATGTATTCCATTTTTTATCATTATTGTCCATATTTATTTTGGAATATGAGTTGATTGATAATTATGAATATATAATACACAGAAAAATCGTTTTAATAAGTGATGATATCAGAATAGATAAATATGTATGTGCTAGTAATTCAACAAAGAAAATATTTTGAGAAATTCGACATACATGATGGATCCACAATTACAAAGGACGTTTGCTCATGATGAAAATCTTATGATGGAACGGATGATGCTTTCATGAAGTGCTGCAAATTACATTTAATTACTTAATCCAGCTATCAAACCAATAAAAGTACGGGAGATGCAATCTTCCGCCTTCTGAAAAATCTATATTCTTGTCTGAAGGAAGTGAGCGCTGCAGTGTTTTGCGACATATCTAAAGCTTTCGACTGTTACGTAAACTTCATCTCTACAGCTTCAAAGGACGAAGCTTCAATTGGTTCGAGTCCTATCTGCTTTTGGGCAAATTAGGAGGTGTTTTATTGTGTGAATATACGGTAAACCCCTATAACATGGTTAAATACTATGAATGATATCATTAATACATATTTTACCTCAATACTTATTAGCTAAACATCAATACAGATTAATAAATATTTTACTTGAATACTCATTAACTAAACACAACACTTGTATTAGGAAAAAAGTGGACAATATCGGATGATATCACCAGAAATTTTTGAATTCAATAAATGAGCAACCTAAAACATCATTTATGTTCTTTCAATTGGAACATGTCGGCCATAGTGTGTGGATGAAATGAAATTCGAAATAATTGAAGAAATCTTAGCACTCTATTTGGGGCGTTGAAATACATAATTTTGAGTAGTTCTGGACAGTTAACAGTTCTCTTCAACAGTTTATACACAAAACATAAATCTAGCGGAAGTCTTCTGTTACGTAATGGGATTAGATTAAGATCATTCATGATGAGCAAGTATCGGTGATTCTCAATGCAAATGTTTGATTTGAATGCACAGAACCTCAAACATATATTTTGAACTCTTTCCATGATGAAAGCGACCAAACTACGGAAGCATAATTCAATTTGAAAGCAACTAATGAAAAATATAATTTCCTAATAGAATTTACTGATAATTCAGAGCAATTGCGAAGTACCATTCCTAAATTTTTTGACGCTTTTACCGAAATCATATTTATGTTATTGTAACGTAAATAAACTTAACTTGGTTTTTACTAATTTATTTCACACTTAAATCTACAACTTAATTTATAATACGCCACTGTATAGCTCGATCGTATGGGCTCGTTCAGACTGTCCGTGCCATCTTGAGGGCTACCTATTTATCTCCGTCACAGAATTCCCGATCTTTCGAATTCCGGCAGTTGGCGACCAGCATGTTCCAATCGTTTCCAATATCGACCGTTGCTCTCCGTGGCAGAGCGACTGGACTGTTCTCGAACATCTCCGGGGATGACCTCATCGCTGTCGACGGCAACGCGCGAGGCGACAGGTCCGGCCTAGGTTCGTTACATTGCCCCTTCTTAAAGACATTTCGTCCCGAAATTTCATCCTTGAGTGTGACGATATCTGCATGACTCATATCTGCACCGTGAAGTTCGATGGAAGTAACACTCCACGGTCTTCATGATCGGTCGTGAAGAGGGTTACAGCAAACCAAAATCTTGACGCCGCTGCATCTGAATATCGCCTCCAGCATACTTCTCATGACTCTCCAGTCCAACCCATCAATACCACAGGACAATTTTGAATTGCTAGATCCACCAGATTCTGGTCCACCATAGTATCTCTAGTTTGGTGAGACTCTTCCAGACATCTTCATAGGACGGTTTATCTTGGGAATGCCTCTGGTAACTGGGTAGTAGATGTCTCTGGCCTTTCTTCAACTGTAGCACCCCACCAACTTCTGGATTCTGCTCCCGCAGTGTTTGAGTTGACCAAATTTCTTGAGAACACTACGGCGATGCCCCTGACATTCGAAGATCTTCTGCCACACAGTGCGCTAGTGCGTAGTCAGCAGGCACCTCGAAAAGGTCTCGTGACCTCTCTAGTAACCCCATGTAGAACTTTCTGCCCGTTTGAATACAAGGACATAAACTTCTCGAACGTCATATCATCCTCCGGTGGCTTGAGGGTGCGAACTTGGTCATGGTTTCCAGCGAGGCCAACCTGTTGAAATGGACGACCCTTGGTTTCCCTCGGGTGGCTTATGGATTCGGTACACAAGGTCGTTTATCCTTTTCACGATTTTATACGGCCTTCCCACGAGTTCCGCAACTTTGGTGATAGTCCACGACGACGTTTGGGGTTGTACAGCCAAACCAGGTCATCAACCTTAAATCCTCCAGTGTCGGCCTTGATGTCATAGGTCTTCTTCATTTTATCGCTGGCACTCTGGATGTTCAACCGACTCGTTCGTGGATGTCGTCCATTCTCTGCCGAAGTTTGCTGACGTAGTCCTCTCCCGCAGTGTCTTGTCCTGGCGGTATCCCAAACTTCAGGTCACAAGGCAGTCGCAGTTCTCGGCCCATTATAATACTAGCAGGAGTTTGACCGGTTGACTCGTGTACTGCGGATCGATAGGCCATCAGGAACAAATGAAGATACTGGTCCCAGTCTCTTTGATGGTCAAAGACAACCTTGGACAAGTGGCGGTTGATCGTCCTGTTCATCCGTTCCACCATTCCATCGGACTGCGGATGTAGGGCCGTGGTTCTTGTCTTGCGGATGGTCAGCAGTAGACATATTTCTTGGAAAAGGTTGGATTCGAAATTTCTGCCTTGATCCGAGTGCAGCTCCATTGGAATACCGAATCGACATATCCACTCTTTCACCAAGACGTCGGAGACGGTGATGGCTTCCTGGTTGGGCAGGGCATAGGCTTCCGCCCACTTACTGAAGTAGTCCATTGCCACAAGGATGTATTTATTCCCTGGTCGGATACGGAAACGGGCCGGCGATGTCAATGGCGATTCTCTCGAACGGGCTGCCTACGTTGTACTGACGCATCGGGGCCTTGGGTCGTATTCGAGGTCCATTGCTAGCAGCGCATATAGCGCACTTTCTGCACCAGTCCTGACGTCAGCTTGACAATTGGCCCAGTAAAACCGTTGCCTCACTTTCTGCAGGGTCTTCGTCACTCCCAGATGTCCTCCAGCGACTCCATCATGGATTTCCGCAGCACTTCCTCTCTTCTGTTCCTGGGAACAATTATTTGGCGTCTGTCTTCCCACCAATCTCGGCCTCCAACACACGTTTCAGGATCCCATTGTCCAGAATAAGAGAGTTCCATTGTGCCCAATAGGACTTAACAGCCGGCGAGTATCCTGCGACTTCCTGCCATGATGGTCTTCGATTGCCCTTCTTCCAGCTGACGACTCGCCAGGTCGGGGTCTTTCTCTTGGTCTTTCCGGAATCTTGCTGTCATTCCAGTTGTCATCCATTGCCGCGGTTCTACAAAGTGTTGCTTCTTTTTCTTCTGCTCGTCGGCAATGTGAGCAATCATCTGGACATGGTCTTCGCGACAAGGCATCTGCATTCTATGGCTAGTTCCGGCTCGATGTTCGATCTCGAAATCGAATTCTTGGAGTCCTTTGATCCAACGTGCTACTTGACCCTCAGGATTTTTGAACTGTAAGAGCCATTTGAGAGCTGCATGGTCAGTCTCAACAGGAATCTTCTTCCATACACGTACTTGTAGAAGTGCTCCACCCCTTTACAACAGCTAACAGCTCTCGCCTGGTGACAGTAATTGCGCTCTGGTTTGCTAAGCGTCTTGCTGAAATAACCAATGACCTTCTCCTGTCCCCCCTGGATCTGAGATAGGACAGCTCCAAGTCCCACGTTGCTGGCGTCCGTATCCAAAATAAATTTCCCTTTGGGTAGGGGATAGCTCAGTATAGGTGCGTTGATCAAAGCTCATTTCAGCTTCCTGAATGAATCTTGACATTCTTCGGACCACTGGAACTTGGTTTGGCCTTCCGTGAGCCTGGTCAGTGGTTTAGCGATGTTGGCGAATCCCAGCACATATCGGCGATAGTATAGAATGTCTTTTGAGATGGGCCAATCCTTAACAGCTTCGATCTTCTGGTCATCTACTGCTACTCCTTCCCCAGAGACAACGTGGCCGAGGTATCGTACTTCTTTTTGGAACAGATGGCATTTCTTAGGGCTCAGCTTCAATCCGGAGTTCCTCAGTCGCAGGAATACTTCCTCCAAGTTTTTCACGTGGTCCTCGAACGATCTGCCGACCAAAGGCATAACGGCGAACTGCCAAAATCCTGAGCCGATGGTAAAAATGTCGTCGAGATACACTAGACCGTGTTCCATGAGAGTCCCTTCAGCACTGTCTCCATCAATCTTTCGAATGTGGCGGGAGCATTACAGAGCCCGAATGGCATAACGGTGAACTGCCACAATCCTGAGCCGATGGTAAAAGCAGTCTTTTCTCGATCTTCCTGAGCGAGTTCTACTTGCCAGTATCCACTCTTCAGATCAAGGGTCGAGAAAATCGTGGAACCAGCCAACGTGTCTAGGGTGTCATCTATTCTCGGGAGAGGGTAACTGTCCTTCTTCGTGACATTATTAAGTTGGCGATAGTCTACACAAAAGCGTGTCGATCCATCCTTTTTCTTCACCAGTACGACTGGAGAGGACCAGGGACTGTCAGATGGTTCGATAACTCCTTCTTCTCCCATATCGCTGACTATTTTGTCAGCCTCTTCTTTCTTGGCAAGAGGAAGTCTTCTTGCTGATTGCCGGATCGGCCGGGCACCTCCAGTATCAATCTTGTGCTGGACCACATCAGTTCGACCCCCTTTTCCTTGTCCGGTATCGAAGATGTCTTGGTACTTTTTGACTAAATCTCTTAGTTTGGGCTGTTGAGCTGGTTTTATGTCTTTGGAAGAGATGGCAACTAATTATTCTAGTTCTGTGGGCAAGTTGTTGGGTTGGCTAATCGTACCTCGTACGCCCCGGATCACAGATGAAACTGACGAGCAGTGCCCCAAAATTGTTCCTTTCTTCAAGGTCACTGGGAAATAATTGACATTCATGACCCTTACTGGCACAAATTTGTCAGCACGCACCAAGGTCTTCCCTAGTGCAATCCCTCGTCCAATTTTCTCATCATGAAGTTTGGGCTCGAACATCACCACGTCTCCACTGCTCGCACTCCCGTCCAGGCGAGCCTCCAGGATGGTTTCAGCCCTCTCAGGTACGCTTACATCTTCAGCCAACAACACACGGATCAACTCTTCACTTCTCCCATGAAGCACCAGCTCTTCTCCGTTGACACGTAGGACGCCGTCTTTGAAATCTAATTCAAACCCTCTGGAATTCATGATGTCCATTCCGATGATTGCATCGTCTTCGATGTCCGCCACAAGTGCCTGATGTTTCACTTTAGTGCTGCCCAAAATTATTTCAATCGGTAGCTCGCCATATACAGTGGCTGGCTCCCCTGTTGCTGTGCGTAGCTTCCAAGTTGTCGGTTCAATCCGTTCCGGTGTTCTGGCAAAGGAAGGCCCGAGAATTGTCCTAGTCGCACCTGTATCTAGCAGCATGGTGCAAGGCTCGTTATCGATGAGACCGTCTACGAAGACACCTTTGTTCTGTCGTTGAAGGATAGCGACATATGCGTTGTTAACCGGGGCTTGCCGGACACATGTCGACGATTGTCCCTTCTCGTCGACCTTCTTTAGTTTTCCTGCATCGGAGTCGATGAATGTTGGACATTTGCTACGCACATGTCCAGTTTTGCCACAATTCCAGCATCTTATCTGTCTTTTCCCAGGGAACACTTCCTTAATCACTTTCCTTATGGCAGCTTCCAAATTAGCAGGCTCCTGTGAGTCTTCCTCAATCATTCGGATTTTACTCTGGCTTTTGCAAGATTGTTTCGCTGCCTCGAATTCCAAAGCGCGTGCCAGTGCGTCTACGAGATGTGTTGGACGGGCTAGTGTCAACGCTTGTCTGGTTTCTTGGTCACGGAGTCCATCCAGGAATGCTTGAACCGCTAGTCGCTCCATTACATTTTCTGGTGTGGCTGGATATGCGAGACGAACCAAGCGTGCAATGTCAATTTCGAATTCTTGTAAGGATTCGCCCGATTTTTGGCAGCGATTTTTCAGCTGGGAGTGGTATACGTGTTCCAAATGGGCGTGGCCATATCGTAATTCTAGATGTTTAATCAGCTGATCATAGTCCTCCTGTTCTTGGGCGGTGAGAGTTTGTAGAATATTTGTCGCTTCTCCACGTAATGTAAGTGTCAGTGCTACAGCTCTTTCCCCTGTATTCCATCCGTTTGCTTTGGCCGCTGCTTCAAACTGCCGGCGGTAATTTGCCCATGGAGTTTTTCCGTCGAACTGAGGCGGCTTCATGGAAAGCTTCCCTATTTCTGAAATGACCTTGACATCTTTTATACCCTCTTGAACTTTATCCAAGTTCAAACTCAAGTCCAGCATTGCATTTTCGTTAACCATCTCTGTGGAGGGCGCACTATTAATTCGTTTTTCCAGCTTACTGATCGTTTCCTTTATTTTGTCCATTTCTGCCTCGACCCCATCTTTGATTTTATCTACCTCCGTGTTCATTTGCTCCTAATTTTATCTATCTCTGTCTCCAACGGTTCCCATTCTTTCTTCTAGAAAATTAGCCACACCACACAATTCTTTTTTTAGGCCTTCTGTGTTTTCCAGGAACTTCTCTTCCAGGCTTCTTGCATTTTAATCCAGGCTTCTTGAATTTTCTAGAAGCTTCTCTTCCAGATTTCTAGAATTTTCTTCCAAAGTCCTCGAATTTTGTTGCAGCTCTTCTTTCAAATAAACTTAACTTGGTTTATTTACGTTACAATTGGTGTCGGAAGTGAGATTTTGAAAATAAACAAGTGATCATGGAGTGGATAGTCAGAAAAATAAATTGATAGACCTTTTTGTACGCCCAAAATAGACAGTGGCCCGGTTTTCGCGAAGTGGACAATTGTGCGTGGGAATATAAACTGATACACTGTTCGCGTGAAACAGAAAATAGACAGTGGCCCGGTTTTCGCGAAGTGGACAATTGTGCGTGGGAATATAAACTGATACACTTTCGCGTGAAACAGACAATAGACTGGCGGCCCGTGGAAAAGAATTCGCGAAGTGAATTTGTAACAAACTGATAAACTTTTGTCGTGTGAAACAGACTGATACCTCGTCAAAGACAAAATGTGTTCAAGAAAAGTGAGCCTCGCGGACTTGAAGGTAGCGGAATTGAAACAGGAATTGGAGGAAAGGGAACTGGAAACAACGGGTAAAAAGCAAGTACTCCAGGAAAGACTTGCAGAAGGACTTATACAAGAAGGTGAGGACCCCGAAACATTTTTATTCGAAGTTCCCGGAGGTGAGTTGAGTCCGATAATAGAATCCTTGAAAGAAAAGCTGCAACAAAATTTATATTACGCCACTGTATAGCTCGATCGTATGGGCTCGTTCAGACTGTCCATGCCATCTTGAGGGCTACCTATTTATCTCCGTCACAGAATTCCCGATCTTTCGAATTCCGGCAGTTGGCGACCAGCATGTTCCAATCGTTTCCAATATCGACCGTTGCTCTCCGTGGCAGAGCGACTGGACTGTTCTCGAACATCTCCGGGGATGACCTCATCGCTGTCGACGGCAACGCGCGAGGCGACAGGTCCGGCCTAGGTTCGTTACATTATCTACAAATTTCATTTGTTCATCAAAGATTACCTCTAGATCTGTGACAGTTGAGACGTTATTCAACAGGCTATTGTTGATAATATATGATGTATCAAATTTTCTGTGTCCTTTAAAAAAATATTACTTTTCACGCACCATTCATATAATCTATTCAAGTCCGCCTGTGAACTGATTGAATCTAATTCTGATTCTATCCTTCGAAATAATTTCGAATCATCTGCAAACAACAGAAACACGGTACTTCCAAACAACTACTGATGTCATTAGCGAAAATGTTGAATAAAATGGTGACAATGTGACCCTTGCGGTACTCCTAAAGTAACCTTAATTGGACTTGACGAACCAACTCTAACACACTGTTTACGACCTGTTTTGAAAGTATGTAGCCATTTCGATAACCAATGAGAAAATCCAAAAACTTCTAGTTTGGCTAGAAGAATGGAATGATCAACCTCATCGAACGCCTTGGAAAAAATCCTTATAAATAGCATCAACTATTTTGGCAGACAGCACGACTATCTTATGAGAAGAACTTACCTTACTTTCATAGTGAAATGACTCCTATATGTATAAATTAATTCGTATCTTCCTGAACTACCTTTGCCCATTGTGAAAATGTTTATCAACTTGTAATTATAATTTATAGTATTAGTAACTAGCAATTCAAATATTTTAATTATTACTTTTATATTTATTTTTCATATCATATATATTCTGTACAATTTTTTTTCGATGAGATGACTAAAAGTATTGGAAAATTCCAAATATAGTGGATATTTTCCTCCAAAGAGCCATGGGACCCTCTGTGACGGTTCGGAATTCACTAGCCAAAATCAAGATGTCTTCATAGAATGAAAATTTAACGATTACTTGTGAAATTCATGTGTTTATTAGAAAGTTCTAATTATCCTAACAATAGTCGTTAGCCTTATCCATATTGGGAGTGGGCCTTGTTCTTCCGAACAACTACTTAGTTTAAATTGCACTCCTTCTCCGATTATCTCATGCGGGGTGTTACTACTGAAAATTAAAGAGAAGCTGATTTACCTCATTATTCTCTCCTTACCTTTGTTAGTAGGGCTCACCTCTTCCGGAGAACTCATTCTAAAATAGCTGGAAGCAGCCTAGACTGTCGCAGACCAGGATTCATTAATTTCTCAACTTCAACAGATTTTGTGATATCTACAATGAACTCTCTGATTATGTTCAGGTCAGAAGATTGTTAGAGAGGTAATAGTCCGGCAGAGATGGGCAGTGAATGGCTTGGTAATAGTTTGTATCGGAAAATTTGATGGAACAATGTCATCGAGTACATTTTCCAATCCCCTCAATTTTCAAGCCAATTCATCGTCCACTCTCCTCAGTCCACTCTCCTACCTTTTCTCCTTTTTTTGTGGAAGTTTCCATGATCCCAAAACTGCCGTTCGAGGAGAAATCACATTGAAAAAATCTCCAGGTAGACTTCAAGAAAAATCGAGCGGTCATCTGATTTCTGACAGACAGATGTAAACATTGTAGTAAATTTCAAGGATTTCATCTCATTTTTCGCGCCAACTATTCTGTGCGGAATCTTGTTCGTAGAACTATAATCTTTGTAAACAATCAATTCACAATTTTTTGCATAAAAATATGCAATAAGCCATAAGTAATGTTGACAGAAAAATAAAATTTCATAGGTTTGAAGTTTGACATTTAGCGTGACACAAACATTCCTCAACCGCGCCATCCACCAGTGAAGTTCCAAGCAGAATTTAACGCCATTCATTTGTTGTCCTCCAAAAATTCTGAACAAAATCGAATCAGTGAATGCACCAGGGTTCTCAGGCATCTTAGTCATGTGCTGAGTAGCACCTGAGTCGGCAATCCAAATATCATTGGGATGTAAATTCAGTGAAAAGGCATAAGAGACAAAAACAACCTTGCGTTGAACTAGCTTCCGAATTCTGCTTTGCTTCTTTCATTCAATCTCTCTTCAGATGACCTCTGAGTCCACATCGATAACATTTCAAAAGAAACCTTTTCTTTCCATCATAATTTTTGTTAGAAATTGATGTTTTCGACAGAAATTGTTCGCGGACATTCTTTGAAGCTACAAACCCTGTTTTACCAGACAAGTCACTGTTTTCTTCCCGTTCTTGGAGCCTCATTTCCACAGTGCATAGCCTTTCTCGCAATAATTGAGTGGTTCTCTGCTGTTTGGCTACTGACTCCCATGCATTCAGTCATCCAAAATACTCTTCAGTGAAAGTATTGAGAACTCTTTTCAGGAACAAAGATTCGGGCAATTTCACTTTATCTTCCTTCCATGTTTCATCTTGAAACTCCACCCAAAACTTCTGAAGTTTAGCTACACTATGTTTTGCTACACTTTCCAGGGGATCTTTCTCTTCGATTCCAAATAATTTATTGACAGTCTATCCTATCTTTGTTCTGTTCTTTGCTCAAAAATACTGGAGAGCTTATCTCACATCTCCTTGAAACTGCTACACATATTGATCAGCTGTCTAACTTGTATCTCAAACCATACAATTACATTTTGTGCAGTATACTCTATCTGTTCACAGACTGTAACACATTTTCATAAGCAACCTCCGCTGCCCATCTGAAGTCTCCAGCAGTTCGTTGGCCGTTTCAAGAGTACCAATAACAGCACACAACGCTTGGAGTTGTGTGCTCGGAGCTGTATTATTATTTGAAATTTCCAATCTATCCAATTGATTTGACCTTCCAGTTTATCAATTAACACTTTTGAAACTTCCATTCTTCGGTGCTTGAAAAAAAACTGATCAATTTCAACTCCAGTCAGTGTCAAAATGGAAAAAAGTACCAGCATCTCCGTGACTTATAGGTAGTTGTCACCCAACAATCAAGTTTCATAGTCCACTTGAAATTATCTGCCGTATTGTCACTTCTGTGTTTCTGGGCCAATAACCTGTTGCAGGATAAACGAAAAAAGTACTTGAAAATAACGATATCCAAAATGAAGAACTTCAATTAACTTGGGATACAATAGTGACAGCAAACAATGAAATTAATAACTACCACTTTCAACATATGTAAATATGGCAACTGCAGATTATCAAATGACTGGATGTACAAAATCAAATCAGTATATTTTATTTACATTCCATCACACCTGATAGATATAAGTGAAAGGACCCTAACTCAAAAGAAGAAATCTGGAAGTGAAAATTCACATTTTCATTCAGCTTGCTATTTGATTTTCTATTCCATTCTCAATTGAGAATACATATAGCTGAATGAGACAAGAGCAACTGTTTTCCAAGAAGGAGTACTATCCATAAATCATTTGTAACATTGGTGCAAGACTGACATCGCATTCATTAGGTCTTCAATAGACGAACATCCATTTTACGCTTCCACTATCATTCGCTTCCACACATTGTCTAAAAGCAATCTCACTTTACAAAAATGAAAGTGACACTTTGAAATCAGTGTTTTTTCCTGACGTTTTGAATAAAAATGCAAATTTTAACTTCCAGATGTTGTCTTTTGAGTTAAAGTTTTTTCACATCTATGATCTCGATGTCCAGCGTGGCCTTAGCCGGGGAAGTGGATGTTTCCAGTTAGATATTCACAAAAAATACCTTTATCGTAGATTTTTCAGAAATTTTTTTCTATTCAATATTCAGTTCAGTTCAGGTTATCTTTAACGATGGAAGATAGTGACTACAGATTATCTTTGAGTCGCACAATGATTCAACATCTGATTTTATGAACACCCTGCTCATATTTTCAAACTAAACGAGAAATACACTCTACGACGGCATGAAGGTCATAATGGAAATTATCAAGCAGCAGATAGAGAGGCTCGTCGACAGAAAGAAAAATAAGGGGAAAAACAAGGGAAGAAGAAACGAGGGAAGACAAAACAGGGAAAGAAGAAACAATGAGAAAAAGAAAAACAGAAGAAGGAAGAACGCTGACAGAGAGAAAAACAAGAGGAAAATGATCATTTGCAGAAAAATTCTGAACGGGAAATGTTTTTCGAGCAGATTTAGCAGAAAACAAAATTGATCAGAATCTATTTAGTAGGTAGCTCGAAATATTGCCTTTGAGCCTGAGTCTTGCCAGTTGGGTGAAACTATTTTCATCAGTTCGTTCGTATTGTAGTCTTGTAGTCGGTCCTTGTATCCATTGATATTGATGATGAAGGAGTGGCTTCTTCATCAGAAAGTCAAATAAAGTGGAATCTCTCCAGGATATCTATATTTGAGTTTGATGCGGTTCCCCACAATTGAATTCCATAACTCCAGATCGGCTCCAGAACTACTTTGTATACCAGAACTTTGTTCTGCAGTGATAGCTGCGATTTGCTTCCTAGGAGCCAAGATAAATTTTGTCTTCTTGTGAAGATGCATTTTCTTCAGTTCAGTTTCCGGTTAAGGTGTAGGTAAAGGTACTTGATATTCTCCTGTTGTTGTAATTGGTGGTTATTTGGCATCACTGGAGGGCAGTTACCTTTTCGGTTGGTGAATGTCAATGGACGAATTTGGTTCATTCGACAATTTTTCAACCAAGTTTGGATTTCTTCAAGGTTTATCTGTAGTTGGTGTGAGGCAGCATTCGGATCATGGTGAGAGAAGAGTATCACTGTATCGTCTGCATGTGTGGCTGTGATAATATTGCACTTCGTGTGTAGATCGGCTGTGTATAGAAGGTATAGCAAGGGCCCAAGTGTGGAACGCCGGCCTCGATTGGGTAAAGTATGCTCTACTCAGTACTGCCCTAGGAAGTGACGGTTTAATAGGTACGATTTCGGGATCAGGAAGTAATTGAGTAAAATATTTTTTCTTATTTCATACAAAAGGCCGGTGGGCCATGCTTTGTCGAATCTTGCAATATATCCACAGAGGCGGCAGAGCATTATTTTCTGTCTTCAAGTGTTCTATTCATATGATTATATATGCGATGAATTTGCTCTATTGTTGCATGCTGCGGCCTAAAACCAAAGTAGTGTATGTATTGGGAATAGGCCCTAACCTTTCCAGGAGCAGTTTCTCAGAGATTTCAGACATAACTGGTGACAAACTGAAAGGTCTGTAAGATTTATCATCTTATAAAGGTATAGCTGGTTTCAGAATTAGGATGATTTTTGCTACCTTCCATACGAGAGAGAAGTACCCTGTTCTTAATGCGGCATTATATATTTGTGTTAGATATTGCAGGGATTTCCTGGAGATTTGTTTGATAATTCTCTTCTTGATGAGATCGAAGCCTGGAAATTTGTTTGGGTTCATCATGGAGATTATTCTTTTCACTTGAAATATTGTGATTTTTCGTAGTGGTAATTCTAATTGATATGAATATTCCATGTATTGTCTTCAAAATCAGGATTATCGTCTGATGGATGTAGTTTAAAAAAACACCTACGAGGTGACTGGGAGATGCTTGGCTCTTTTCTATATCGTTTATTGCCCTTTGGACATGTTTGGTATGAACGAATAGATTTCTGAGATAGTTCTGTATTTCATCGTTCTTACGATTATCAGGGAGATCGATAAGTTGCAGTACAGCTCGATTTGATCTTCTTTCGTCCTCAAGTGCTCGGGTTCTTTGCCATATTGATTTTTGTATGGGTGTTGATTGCCACGCAGCTTCTTGGATTGCACGACTAAGATTTTATACAACTCCGATAGTGATATCGGAATTTGTTTTTAATGCAATATTTAGGATGAGTTTTTCGTCGAGTGATCCGCGAAACTACTCCCAGTCAGAATATTTATTGGCCATAGTAGGAGATATTTCCCTCTCCAAGAGCTCGATGCTTATTTCGAATGAGACGGCTGAGTGGTCAGGAGGTAAAAACTTGGTTTACGATATTTCTACGGTATGCCTTTTGTATCACAGAAACAAGCAGGTCCGGTATTTGTTTTCTATCGGTGAGCCAGTATGTGGATTCACTCGTGAAGAGGTGTTTGTAGTTGTTATTGTTAATTATTTTCAGCATATATCTGCCTCTCGTAGTGATCAGTTGGGAACCTCAATGTGTATGTTGCATTAAAATCGCAACCGGCAATGAAACGAGGTCCAAGCGTGCTAAAAAATGTGCAAACTGTTTTTTTCGTATACAATGACGGGGTGTACAGTAAACAGCGGATATTTTTAATGGGCAGTGTCAGTCATTTACGGCTATGTTGGATGCCTGTAGAAAGTTTTTGCTGAACTTGGGTAGCTTGTCATGTTTGATTTTTGTTTCAATTATAATGGCAGTTCCACCATAGGCGGTTCCATCTAGGTGCTGAGTGCTGTAAACTGTGTGATTGGGGACTTCGGACTAACTATTGTTTGTGAAGTGCGTTTCCGATAGCAACATAATATCTGCAAGTAATAAAAAGCTTTCATTTCTTGGATATTTTGAGCAAGTTAATTATCATTCCAAAGTGATTTATCATTTTATTTGTTTGGCGATTACTGTGGTTAATAGATTAAACAATGTTTCCATTTATTTCATGGGATTTTCGAGAATGGTTGTTGTGCTGACATCTCATTTGTGACGTAGATTCGTGGATTTTCTGTTTGTGTTGTTTGTTGTTCCTGATTTGAGGTCACTTGTGTGTAGCATATACCTGGTTGTATGTTTGTTGTTAGTTGGTGCTGTTGTATGTTGCATGTATTTGTTCCAGTTTCAATGCTGGATATTGTTTCTTTTGAAGTTCTTTGTATATAGTAATTCCTATATAATTTGTCGGGTGGTTTCCTTCACATAGTATGCATTTGACATTTGCAGATTTTTCTTTTCATTGACAATTTTTTGTTGCGTGATCTCCGGTACATTTTACGCATCTTGGGTGATGATGACAGTATATCCATACCGCTGGCAACAAGCACATTGAGGGATTTTCCTTCTTCTGCGCGGGGGTTCAAATTTCACTCTAGAATTTAGTAAGCCTCCAAGTGAATATATTTATTATTATTATGAGGGTTACATCTTATATTTCGGGAATATAGAACGAAAACAAAAAGTAATCATCCTATTTGGCCTAATTATTTTTCAAAATATTCTTCATGAAGATCAATGTACTTTTGCATGCACTTGAACAAATTTTCGAAGAACTTTTCTCCATGCATTTTGAACGCATTAACCAATTCTTCAGGCGTCGTAGTTCAATTTCGATATACGGGAATGAAAAGAAGTCATTGAGTTCCAAATCAGGGCTGTACGGCGGATAACCCATTAATTCGAAATTTTTTGTTCTCAAGAAGTCTTTTTTTTGAGCCGATGTGTGAGAGCTCGCATTTTCCTGGTGAAGAGTGATCCGTCTTCGGCGATTGGTTTTCCTTATTTTTCCTAAGACTTTTGGCAAACAAATGGATGTGTACTATTCAGAATTGACTATGTGATGATGCACTAATGATACATTTACCAAATGTCTGGTTTTTAAGAAGAAACAGGTGACTATTTGCTTCAAAGTGCTTCGTGCGCGAATAACTTTTATTGGATTTGGCTCATCTTGGAAGGCCTATACAGTCGACTGCTGTTTACTTTTGTGCTCATACGTATAGATTCATGATTCATCACCTGTTATAATGTATTGTTTTAAAGCACCGCGATAGTATTTTTTAGAATTTCTTTCGACCAATCGACATTTTCTTCTGAGCAAATGTTGAATTATGTGGGATCCAATGCGAACACATTTTTTTGACGGCCATACGTTCATGCAATATTGAATGTAGGCTGGTTCCACTGATGTCCATGGATGCCTCAATCTCACGATGAGTCATATGACGACCTTGCAATATCAGTTAACGCACAGCATCAATGTTTTCTAGAACAACCAAGATTGAGTTTGGTATACCACCAAAATACAGTGTTTTTTTATGGTGCTTCATCGCCATAAGTTCATCGATGGCACTGTTGTTGAGATAATCCACGTCGAAAGTTGTAAGGAATAATTGCACTGAAATGTTCTCGAGTTGATTCCATTTTCCGACCGAGATGAATTTTCAAGTCATTGTAAACAACACGTATAGGGTCTGTACGTCAGAAGTATGCCGACGAAAAAGCTATACTTTGAAATGGTCAGTTTCCAGATGCTAATACCAGGATCGCCCTCTTTCGGAATACAATAGGCGACCCTTGTAGCAGTCTGTATGTCGATAAAAAATAGAGATAAGGGTGCTCTAGTTCTGAAATGTTTGATGTTCCATATGTTTTGTACAATTGGTTGTGTATTTTCATGGCATTTTTTTATTCTTCAATGTTGACTGAGTAATGCACATTCTTTGGTACTACTCTGGAATAGTGTTCTTCTTTGGGTTGGCAAGTATGAAATTCAGTTTTTTTTAATTATAGCTATCTAATGTCTTTAGGTATGTCTCCATTTGATCGCAGTTTAACACTTTTCATTCGTAGTTTTCCTTTATTTATTTATTTAATTTTTTTGTTTTTTTTCGTGTTGCTATATTATTAATTGTTTGTATCGTCGTTCGTTAGCCACTCGAATCGGTTCAAGGTAGATGCCAAGGAGTTCAGCCAGTAACCGTTTATTTTCGTCTGCTTAACTGAACGATTGCCAGGGCTATTTCTGTTTTTTTTATTACTTCTACAAGATTTCATGCGTCTTCTTGGGTATGTGTTGACGGAAATTGATTGAAATATGGTGGTTTTCGAGTTGGTTATTAATAAATTGTGGGTTAGTATTGAGAAAATAGTACATTACCTTGCAATTGTTGTTTATTAGATGTAGATGCTGAGGATATGCTATTTGCTGATGTATCGGCTGCATCATTGTTTTCTGCGATGTGTGCGAGTTTTGTTGCAGCACTAAAGCTATCGGGCTTTCAGTGTGGAATTGGTATCCATGTTTCTCGCAATTTTGCACCGATAGAAGTCAATGAGAAAAAATACACAAACTGAGAAATTTGACCTACACAGATATCAGAGCCATGGTTGGTCGGTAGAGCTTTATCGCTTGGACTATCAGACGCGAATGAGCTCAAGAAGTGAATGAGGAAACAATGCAGCACTTTTTCAACACTTCGAAACAAGAGAAAGAGTGGTATCTTTTGAAATATAGCTGAAGGAAAAGAAACTAAGCGACATAATAACACATATGCTCTGAATATTAGAAGAAATGAAATCCAGGAATAACTGCGCTAATAACTGATCAAGAGAAAACTGTTTCAGATATGGTAGGAGCAGACATTCCAAGAGAGATTCCATCATGCTCGTCTTACATTGCCAGGACCTCCTACGTTCCTATTCATCTACGAGGACAGGATCATCTATGGAGTCCTCGAAAAAACACGAAAAAAAAAATTTGCCAGTGAATCGGAGCTCATGCTGGCTAGTGATAACGAAGCCCCCAGTGTCATTCATGTCAATAGAATGGGAAAAACTAGTTTAACCACCATAGAAGACAAGTTGATTTTCGGAATGGATCTGATGAGTGACTACGGATATTATTTCGATGGTGAGCAGAAGACCTTGGAATTTGGCGGGGCATGATTCATTTCAACAACACCAGCCGAAAGACGGCGTTCTGTGGAATTTCGGATAGTCAAAGCTCTCTGAATACCTAGTTCATCAGGGGAGATTGTTGGGGCTCAATTTTAGGAAGACCCTTGGTGATGCGTTAGAGTGGTCCAGTCATGTGGAGCTCTCATTAGGACAAAACAAGACCCTGTCAGAATTGCTAATGTATTTCCTGATGGAATAACAGTCCAAAAAGGAGATACTATAGGAGTTTGTGAGCCAGTTGAATGGGTAGCAGACTGCGGAACGAGCGGATATCTGGATAACTAGATATCCGATGATTTACTGAGGTCCATCCAGAAATCATTTGTCATCGAATGAATATGAAGCTGCCATGAACTTCATTGCCAAAAAAGTGACGTATTTGAGTCCGCAGGGTCAGCAACAGGACAAACCCACCCAGTAAAGTATAGGATAGATACCGGTCACACCCATATAAATCGATAACGACCAAGGAGATTACCATTTTCCAAAAAAACTGAAGGAAAATCTTGTAGAAAAAATTATCAGAGATGGCATTATAGTAGAATCATCGAGTCCATAGTACAAATTTCCAAGAATATGGATCTACAATATTCTATCTGGATTATGAAAAACTCAATGATGTCACGAAGAAGGACAGATACCTTAAATCGAGAACACACTGAACACATTAGCAGTTTTACAATGCTTTTCAACGCTTGGCTTGAAAAGCGGATACTGGCAATGATCATGCATAAGGAAAACACTACGTTTACTACTGGTAGCGGACAGAATCAGTTTACTGTTATGTTTTCTGTTCTCTGTAATGCCTCAGCGACCTCCTAGGGATTGATAAACCTAATATTGTGTGGACTCACTTGGAAAACTTGCCTTGTGTATCTTGATGATGTCATGGTTATGGGCAGAAATTTTGAGAATCATCTGGTCAACCTGCATGAAGTTTTCGAACGTTTAGAAGTACCAACATCAAAATGAATCTTCAGAAATGCTCCCTATTCCAAAAGCAAGTGGATTTTCATACCGTTCCGACAGAACGAATCTAAAATGAACACGAGGTGAAAAATTGTCTAGGCGTATCCACTTATAGCCGCATATTGTGGAAGGATTTGCAGATATCGTGGCTCCACTACATGAGTTGATAGGAGATCGGCTTAACTTTCCGCAAGATTGGGGCGGCGCTTTTTTCAAGTTCAATCTTCTCATATCCTCAACAAAAAAAAAAGACTGTTCATACTGAACACAGCTGCGAGCAATACCAGACTTGGAGCTATACAACATGGTCAAGAAAAAGTCATCGAATACTATAGCAGGGTGATGTCTAAGCCCGGAAGGAACTTCTATGTCACCAGGAAGGAACTTCTGGCTATCGTCAGGGCGGTAGTTCACTTCCACAATTACCTATATGGAAGAAAGTTTCTCATCGGGACCAACTCCGCGGCTCTGAATTGGCTAGGTACTGGTCATGAAAAATCCAGGAGGACCAATAGCTAGATGGATGAAAAAGCTGAACAAGTACCATTTCAAAATGAAACATCGCCCAGGGCAACTACACGTGGATACCGTGTATATAGTAATGCCGATAACATATCCAGAAGCTTGTAAGAATTGAATACTCCCGATCCGAATATCCAAGACCCTCTGCATTAGAAAAGGAACGGAATTTTCTTGGAGAGATATTTCTGGCAGAGATCCCATTTTCAAAGCAATGAGGGCACAGTGCGATTCCCTGGTTGTCAGAAATAGACTTCTTGAACGGGTATGGGGGTCAGATGATGGAAAGTTGCCCAATTGGTTTTACCCAGGAAGAGTGGTGGAGGTGAGAATTTTCGAATAGAAATCAAGAGGACATTTGAGAGTCAATAAGAGAGAAACAGGTGAACGTACTACTGGGTCCAATATCGAGACGATGTAGAAAGCTGGTGCAGAATATGTCCAGAGTGCGGAGCTACTGAATTCAATTTATTGAAGGCAATATACAACATAGCGAATGAAATAATAATAATATTATTGATTTTAATAATTTCACCCCGTTCCGAGTAGCCTGCTACACCTAAGCACAAGTGTGCTTGTGCTGTGTTTTGTAGCAACCCTCAAAAGGAGGCCGTAGGTAAAATATGTTGATAACGGACAGTCTGTTGTTGGTGGAAGGAGAAAATGGAGCCAAATATATGTCAGGTTGATTGTGGTGTTGTTTTGATGATTTTATAAAAAATGTAAATTTTTTCCTTGTTGGTGAGTATAAATTTTGACTAATTTCTAAACTTTTTGTGTTCTAATGGCAAACAATTATAAAGTTTTGGACCGAAAAGGTGATCAAATCTTTGGGAGTGACTCTTTTTTTACAATGGCAAATTCACAGACATATTTTCGCATGATCTGGTATTTGGTTAGATATTTCGTATCACTGTTTATGGAGAAACATCCAGATAGGCATTAGTAGGCACTTCTTACATCGAGTAAGTTAGATTCTTTTTAAATACTATCTTTCAATCTTTGGTATTTTGAGTAGTTCATTTTCTGGTCGATCATTACATTTAATGAGATGGTCATAATTTTTGTTTTATCACTATTCAGACTTAAATGGTTGAGATCAAGCCATTCTTTTATATCTTTCATTCCTTTTTCAGCTGCTAGGGAACCTCTTACCAAGTATCTTTGGTGAAGACTATGGCAGAATCATCAGAGTATGAGATGAGGTGACCCTGGAAGTTTTGTATATGACCATTCATTTAGCTGGTAACCTACTTTGACCGTTTGCCTTCTCTGTGATAAATAATCCCGCATGATACTCAGAGGTATGCCTCTTATTCCACAGATACAGTGTCAAAAGCGGTAGCCAGGTCGAGAAATATTGCTAAGTACTTTTCTGGCCTGTCCAGGGCATCAACAAGTACAGCATGTATTGGAATTTTGCATGAAGACAAATTGTACGTTGGTTAAATTGTGAGTATTGAAAAATCGAATTAGTCTCTTTTTTATGCTTCGTTCGAACATTTTCGCGAAATTATCTATTACAGAGATTGGCCTATAATTTCCAGAATTTCCTTTATCTCCCGATTTGTGAACGGGAGTTACAGTAGATTCGAGAATGTGTCTATGAATTTGTTTTATTGTTTTAGTATTTTTACGATCTGGACCAGGTGAACAATTATTTTTCAATCAAGGTTCCAAAATAAGGCTCAGGAGTAATATTTAGAAATGCAATGTAGGTGATCAGCGAATGGTTAAAAGCATATGCTATTCTAGACCAGGATGAATCCAAAATAGCAAGGCCATTGTTGGAAAATAACTTCAAGATAGATGGAGACTACCGATGGAGTTATATTCCGACTGAGGGGGAAATTTTGAGTCGAAGTTAGTCAGGAAAGTTGAGCTGAGCAAGAGTACTACTGCGCTCCACCCCCTAGTCAGATGGCACGGTTGGAAGATTCAACAGGACAATGGAAGAACATCTTTCTGAAGTTGTGAAAAAATATCTGCCTCTGTCTGAGGCATAAAGAGTTATTGTCCATGATTCAACCAAGCTTACCCCGGCTATGCAGATCAACTGAAAGTCAGCTTGTTAACCCACGAAACAGCTCGAAAGTGACATGATGAAAGCACGTTATGATTTGAATGGCAATTCAGGAGGATTCAAAGAAGGTGAGTTAGTTTGGCTATATAATCAACATAGAGAGAAAAGTGTGTCTCCCAAACTAACACTGTTTTGGGAAGGACCCTACGGGGTAAAGAAGAGGATAACGTGGTTCTCAGAATATAGCCCAGCTCTTGACTGATATGAAAATTGTTCATCTGCAAACACGGAAGCCATATCACAGCGAAACGATCGAAATCAGACGGGAGGTAGTGTTACAAAGACAGCACGCCACTTCATGTTGTTTGTGGCGTGGCTGACCAGCTGACGTCACAGAAAGGTAGAGTGTTTGTCAGGAACCCCGAAGTAATTCGAGAAACGTTTAGCGATTCATCCAGTATTTTCTACTACGTGACTAATAAATATATAGCGAAATAGTACAGAACAGTTCGACTCAAGGAGATGAAAACCGAGTGATTTAGATACAGTGTTGTGCGAGAAATTTTAGTCGTGAACTGTGATTGATTTATTTAATTGCCAGAGTGCATTATTGTGTTATTTTTGTAAAGTGAACGGACAATGATTAATTCAATATTCTGACAGCCATGAACTCCAGATTTATTACAATATCTACAAATGGTGGCCCTATAAAGCGTTTATTGCCAAAGCGAAATCTGGAGATCAACTGTGGTACTTCTTTCTTGTTAGATGAACTGCGCTAGCTTCATTCTCCTGATCAGTCACAGAAGCTTAAACAATGATTTCTACACATATCATTAGATACCCTAGTCCCGGCTGTGAGATCCTTATACGTAATATCCATCTGCAGGGGACATGGAAGGAAGTCTCTTCTTTTTTCTGGGAAAACTTGTCTGTGTTTTTTTCTCAAATTGCACCATGTTTAGCTAGTTTGTTGATTTGTTCTTTCCTTTGGTGTCCTAGTTCTTATGCCAGCTTAATTTTTTTTGTGATTGGCCAGTTCGATCGAATTGCAGACACAGTCCCACAGTTTGAGTTGACTTGGGCTTCGAATATTGCCTGAGTGTCAGAAAAAAATACAATGGAACTATCCACCCTTCTTGGACCAGTACCAGCGGGCGAAGGGATTTTCATTGACGTCCATCATAAAACCGACTCCATATTCATTAGATTGTACCGTTTTCGCCAATGAATCTATAATTTTCACAAAACTACGACATCCCCATAAATACTTATCAACGAATACATAAATGAGATATATGTGAATATTCCTCACCTTTGTAACAATTTTTTAGCGTATAACGTGGAAAAAGTTGATATATTATATGGAATTTCATTAAATTTCCTCCCTACAAATTGAATGTTTGTAAAACAAGTCTCACTTGTTTTACACGACATCATAACCGAAGGTGTCGCAAGTACAATTATGACTAGTAGTAGCTTAATTCACAATATCTCCCATGCAACAGTTACTTCTCGAATCTTCGTCTCATCAACTGCAATGCTTTCATGTAGTGGTATATTGAAATAAAATACACAAATAACTTTTGATTCCTTTTGAGCTTCAAATTATTGATCCCTCATAGTTAACTTCAGGTGATGAATAGGTAGACTATTAGGACAATTTTACTCATTTTTACCTTCGACAGATCGGTAATAATATTCTATTTTTCTACTGAACTACTTCCATTTTTCAATCATGTTGGTGAATCTAATATATTTATTAAACATACATTAAATTCTCCTCCTCTTAGTTGGGTCTGAACTCATTTGGAGGTTGAAATGACCTACATTTTATTTTTATTCTTCAAATGGTTTGGTTGGGATTTGGATCAATATTATTGAAGAAAAACTATTGCTTTCTCGACAACGTTTCGAACTTCAATAAATCATTATCAGGACAATTTAATAAAGTTCGAAACGTTGGCGAGAAAGCAATTGTTTTTATTTAATGACATTGATCCCCTAATCCCAACCAAACCATTTGAAGAACATATTTGTGGATTTCCAAACTTACCATAATTTAATTTTTTTGTTTGTTGGCTAATTTCAGTTTCTATCCGAAAATTCACTATTTATTAATACAAATCCAAACAGGCAATATATGCCTTATTACTTGGATAGGATAACAAATAACTTAAGTATAATTCATATGTAGTATATATAGTACACAAATACATAAGGTAAGCTACCTCACTAGGTCAGTGGTAACATTATCTGATACACTGAAAGACTTGGTTTTACAGGGGAGTAGATGATAGGAGGTATTCACTAGATGGAAGTCTGATAACAATAATCTGCTATCATTTTGCGGAAACTTGCAATTGGGGTAATCCAGTCGAGATTCAGCATCAATCCAATACTGTTTGCTAATTTTAACATTATTACTAGGGGATCGCGTGGGTTGTTAAGATTAGAAGGGATGCGAAACAACAAATGTGTGCGCGTATTTCTCGAGGGTACGTTTATTGGTATCAATAATAGTATTTAGGGGAAATTAATTTGGTTATTGATAATTTTGTACATGAATATCATTGTATTCTGTTTTCTCCTGTTCTCCAAGGATACCAATGAAAATTCTTCTCTTAGCTCACATGATCTTACAGAAAGATAGTCGGGCCTCCTATGATGTTTTTTGAAATACAGAAATCTGAGAAATTTATTTTGTATTCTTTTAATTATGTCCAAATAAGTTCCCGGTTCTGCACACAAATTATCGGCATATTCTAGCTTAGGACGAATCAAAGTATTATACAGCATTTTTATAGTTTGTATCTGTGAAATTTGATGATTGTCTTATAATAAAACCCAACATTCGGTTGGCAGATTTTGCAACATTCACAATATGCTCTACAAATGATAACTTATCACTATATGTTATGCCTAAGTCTTTCACAATAGTTATCCGTCTCAAAAAATCAGTCAAAGATCATGATGTTTTTTGGAGCGAGTTATTGACATCACACTGCACTTTGTTGAATTGAAGTAAAGTTTATTTTCTTGGCTCCAGTGAAATACATTCATCATAACTTTCTGTAGTGCTACACAATCTCTAACTGTAGCAATTTCTTTGTATATTTTAAATTCATCTGCGAATACAGAACATTTAGTGGCTCGAACTACTAGCGGTAGATCATTTATGAAGAGAACGAGTAATAGTGGTCCAAGATTGGACCCCCTGGCACCCCATAATTGACAAGGTGTTTTTCATACATGTACCCATTATATTTGACAAAAAAATCTCTATTTTTCAGATAGCTACTGAATAACTCTAAATAATCCTTCAGTAATCCATAGTTGCTCATTTTTTCCGAAAGAAGATCATGATTAACGCGGTCGAAGGCTTTACTGAAGTCCGTATAAATTGTATCAATTCGTGATTTTTCCCCCAGGCTGTCGTTGGCATCATGCACAAATTGAAAGAGATTAGTAACTACTGATTTTTTGTTGACAAAGCCGTGTTGGCAACGCGTCAGAGAGGTTTAGATATATGCGTAAAGTTTACTATATAGAATTTGTTCGAATAATTCAGATGGTGCGCACAATAGAGCAATACCCCGATAATTTTCGATTTTATTTTTGGAGCCTGACTTATGTATTGGAGTACATAAAGATGTCTTCCATTTATCAGGAAAACAGTATGTTTTCACAATAAGATTGAATATGTGTAATAACGGCTTTCTTAGAAATTCCCCGCAGCCTTTCAGAATATACTGTGGGATATTGCCTATACCAGCAGATTTCTTCGGTTTCATTTTTTTTTATCGCTTTGTTATAGTCGTTTTCAGTTATTGCTTTCAATATGAAGGTATATTGTTAATATTTATCTTATCTTCGCATTTTACAATATAGGATGATTTTCCATCAGTATATGTTGATACAAAATATTCGGCGAATTTCTTAACTGTTTCTTTCTCGTTGAATGATTGATTATTGAGGGTGAGTTTTCCCACAGTACTTTGATTCGTCCTTTTTTTTGCTACGAAATTCCAAAAACTATTCAAATCTGATTTTATATTAGTTTCCAGTTCCCCTATATACTTTCTATTTTCCCTTCTGATGGGGTTTTTCAATCGTTTTCTTATTATTCTGTATTGATTTTCATGAAAATCAGAAATAAATCTCATTTTCCTAGGGTTATCCTTTTCTTTCAACAAACCTTTTAGATCCATTGTGAACCAACATGGAAATTCTTCAATTTTTCTACTCGTGATAATGAATTTGGGAATACAATCATCAAATATATTGTTAATAAGTTTATAGAATTTTTCAAGAGATACATTAGGATTAATTTTATCTACTACGTCGTTTCAGTTACAGACCCTGATTTTCAAGGAAAGCTACAGAAAATCACACTGTTTGAAGTTGAATTTCGAATTCAAATGTTCATATATAAAGTACTCCTTTTTTTCTACTAATATTGATTTTGATATCCAAGGCTGGGTGCTCTCCTCATAGGTGAGTAAGAACGTGATGGTGTTGGTTAATTTACGAAATTTTACGGTGGTCCGGACCTGACCTCAGAACCATAATGCATGGAGTTCCTCAAGGTTCGTTCCTTGGGCCACTACACTTCATCATTTATATCAATGATATTTGTCAACACATGTTAGACAATACCCCTACTATATACTCTTTGCCGACGACACCTCACTAATCAACACTTTATCAGATTTCTCTAGCCTCACAAATTTAGGTAGCAACTCAATTGACATCGCTACAAACTGGTGCTCTGCCAATTTCCTGAAACTAAATGCTTGATGCTGATAAGAGTCAACAGTTAATCATTTCCAGCAACAACCAATTTACTTCTGATAATTCTAGAAATGCCCAAAAAATTTTCAGATCCCAGAAAAGGCCATACGTCTACTAGCTGGTGTGGGCTTCAGAGAACATTGTCCTCAACTATTCACAGAGATCCAAATGATGACACTACCTGGCATATATATCGATGAAACTGTTTGCTAAATATACTCTAACGGACGAAGTTATATTTTGTCTTCAGATATTCATGAAACGAATTCGGCCAACCAACTAGTATTACCTCGTTTAAGATTGAATAAGTCCAAATCGAATTCATTAAATTCAAAACTTCATGATAAGGGCGGGTTGTAACGGAGCTGGTCATCCTTTGGTGAAGGCACTACAGGCTTTCTCTCTCTCTCTAGATCGTGGCAATGAAAGGAGAGAGAACCCTCAGTTAGCAAAACCAAAGACGACCAGAGGTGATACAACCCACCCCAAGGCCCGGTATTTTCACCTCCGATTATACTAGGAATAAATTAACCAATGGTTAGAATGTGCTTTTGAATATCAATAAACGTTAAACAAAAGCATATTCTAACCGTTGGTTAATTTATTCCTAGTATAACCGGAGGTGAAACTACCGGCCCTTAATGATACAAACCTTCAGATAACGATGAAAAACTGTTTCTATAGTGTACATGAATTCTTAAATTCGTAAAGATCCCATTTCAATATTGTTTCATCTAGTCTTGTATATTTCAAAACTGTCATTTTTAATTCCTTTTGTAAATGTTCTTTCAGTTGACTATTTTTAGAATATTTTTAATATAGTTGTATTCTTTGAGCTTCACTCATGTTGACAAACTGAATTTTTTGGTATATTATCCTTATGGGGTAGTACTTTCTTGTGAACTTTGACGTGCTATAAGCCTTTGTGTAAAAGCTAATAAAATATATCAAATCTATCTATCTATCAATAACCCGTTTCAAATCCACCATCTAAGTATACTTACTGTTCGCTCTGAATTCTTTCGGCTGGCTTGCTGACTTCTTTTGGTCTCACTAATTGCATAAGTGACACGCCGTAGATATCAGCGAACCATTTTTAGAACGGTTATGCAATTGGAACCCAAATTAAACTGGAATCGACGAAGGAAAACCGGAAAAATTCCTCCGCATTCTAGTGCATTAACTGAACATAAAAAAGATTGAGGAATCTGAGATCATACCAGCTGACAGTGGGGGTGAAACCACATTGATCCCCCAAAACTCCACAAATTCCTCAGAATTTTGTGCGTTTGTTCGAGAAATAGGATGGCTCCTGATTGGTACACATCTTCCGTAAAATTAGAGTTGAGTTTGAAATTAGCCAGCAGTACAATTTCTATGGTTTCACAAAAGTTGAACCAGATTTCTTGTCGATGAATGTACCTGTATAAAGAATCCTTCGAATCAAATGTTCATATTGGGATTAATAGACAATACAGGGTGTTATGTGATCAGTGTCCGATATAGTACAGGACGATTCCTAAGTTATTTATAAGGTGAAAAGTTCATATAAGCATGGGTCCGCAAAGCCTTCATTTTTGATATACAAGGTGTTGAAAATTAATTTTAACTTTGGCTTTTCGTAAATAATTTTAAATGCATATGAGGCTTGACGTTTGTATCAGGAGCGTTATCCGAACCACACAACTCCTACTTCAAAAAATTTTTTCAAGAATTCACGCTCGGTTGAGGCTCGGACGGTAAGAACCCCAGAAACCGAGGAAGCAGGGATCTGGTAGGAAACAAGCTCCAGAAACATTTCTCATCTTCTGGCATGGAAAATTTAAATTGATAATTTGTTATATCCCTACCATATTCAAAGAGTTCAGGCACTACTCCCTCGTGACTTTCCGTTACGTATCAACTCCTGTCGTTGGTTTCTCCAATGCCTTATTCAAAATCCCTTATTTGAAAATCAAATCCTGTTTACCGACGAAGCAAATTTCTCACGCAACGCTATACGCAACTTTCACAACAATCATTTGTGGTCATTGGAAAACCCCTATGAGATGCAGGAATCACATTTCCAAGAACAGTTCTCTCTTAACGTGTGGGCAGGAATTCTTGGAGATTATTTTATAGGACCATTTTTTATTCCGGGAAGATTAAACGGAGGGAGATATCGCCATTTTCTTGAAGAAGATTTGCCGATTTTACTGGAAGATGTGCCGCTTAGACTACGAAATGAAATGTGGTTTATGCATGACAGATCAAACTTTTGGCAACCGTTGGATAGGACGGGGAGGGCCTCAACCATGGCCACCTAGGTCACCAGACCTTAACAGTTTGGAGTTTTTCCTGTGGGGACACCTTGAATCCTTAATTTACCAGACACCTATCCAAAATGGGGAAGAATTAAGTAATCGAATAATTAACTCTTCTAGAACGATTCAAAATACTCCAGGAATTTTCCAAAGAGTGCGCGAATCGATGAGAAGAAGATTGGATGCATGCATACAGGCAGGAGGTGGACATTTCGAACATTTATTGTGATTTTGATTCAGATTTATATCTAGTTATCTGTTGTTTATGTTCTTTAAAAATTAGCGTTCACTTTTTGACAAACACATGCATCGGTTAATTTAAATCAAAATACCTCGAGAACAGCTGCATGTAGCGACTTCTGAAAATCATACCTTTTTCACGTAAAAATGATAGATGAATCGATTTTCCTCCTAGAAAATGTGATATATACATGCTCGACAAAGTTGTGATCCCCAAAAGAGACAAAGACCTGTAGGCGGCGCCCCCTACAATTAAGTGCCAAACTAAGATGAAATTTGAATATCTCATATTAAAAAATCCCCAAATACCAATATTTGTACACATATCGACATTATTTTAAAAATTATTTACGAAAAACCTAAATAAAAATATATTTTCAACACCCAGTATATAAAAATGGAAGGCCTTGCGGACTATGCTTATATGATTTTTCACCTTATAATACTGAGGAATCGTCCTGTGAAATATCGGACACTTATTACATAACACCCTGTATATGCTTCTATAATTTGCAGAAGAATTAAAAAGTATTGAATGAATGAATATATTGTTTTCAGGAATTTACAAATTTTTTAATAGTATACGTCACATTGTTATTTGTACTATGTCACGCATGATTGTATAATATGATTCTTGTACCCTAGCTAGAAATATATGAAGTGTGAAGTGTTCGTTTTTCCTACAACACTTTCCATGAACTTATTTAGTATATTCATTAAATAAAAAACATAATTTCAATCAGTATTGTATAGATTCGACCAGCATGACCCGTCTATCTATTCGCTGTGTGCATTAGGCTGGAGGGGGCATAGATGAAACTAAGACAGCGCCAATGGTGGCAGGAGTAGGTAATAATCCTGGTTATCGTAGTGGCAACGGTCACGGTAGGGTAGTATCACAACATACATATAATAATAATGAGTCCTCGCTATTGCTGTGTAGTCGATTGCAAAAATAGTACCAAAAATAGTACGTGTAAATTTCATACCTACATTTCCAACGGCATCACATATGCTGCAGCAAAGAGATAAGTGTTCTGTTATTCCACAATATTTCAATCTCTAATTTCGGGACATGAGGTTTTGATTCGATAAATATTCCGGAGGTTTTGATTCGATAAATATTCCGGATGTTTTCCGTTTTCCATTTGATCGTCTAGAAGTGGACAGTAAAATTATAATCAAGTTTTGTGTGACGGTCTTGAGCCAGTGATAAAAAGCAAATAGTGACTCAAGCTGCGAATTCGGGAACGCCTGGACGGTGTTGTAATGTGAACTAATCAGCCTTATGAACAGGGGACAGAGATACTTTTGATATTTTTCCGAGTTGTCTATCGTACACTGACATTCTATGAGGACAAAGTACCTCTCAGAGGATTTGTGTTTTAATTTCCACGAACTGGTTTCGATTACAAAAGCAATGGGCCTCACATGTGAACTAATGTTGAATGTAATGTACATTACGTACCAAGAGTACTGTATAAGAAAAACGCAATATTTTGTTGACACCTGTACGTGTTAGAGAGTGTTGTTAGTATTATTCAGGAACCGTTCAACGTTCTCACATCCTTGCAAGGGTAAAAGTGGGATCCCGTATTCAACTAAAATTGTTAACCTCATTCCTTTACTGATTATTATATTATTTCCATTGAATAGTTTTGCGTTGAATCCCTATTCTATAAATGTATTTGATTCCAATGGGGCACAGATTATTTCATTTCTTTGAAGTTATTTCCCCATATTTTTACAGATTTTGAAACCAGAAAAAAAAATCAGGGGAAAAATATTTGATTTTTTTCTCTCATAACCTCTTCTAGTGGATCTTTTTCGTTTTCTCGAGAAGAATTTAAAATTGCTGAAGTCAGGCTAAGATTGGCCACAAAAAACATCATTAGAAGCTATATGATAAACTTTCTTTTGAAGATTCAAACCGAAGGTACCAACCATTTTGTAAAATGGCGATCAATCATTGTAATCCAGATAAAAATACATAACATCCATGTTTCAAACATAATGCTTGATTAGATCAGATAGATCTTGGTTGACTGAATCATTGCTCGAATGGAAATTAAACCAAATACAGTATCAGGAATATTGTTTATTGTGAACACTGTCCATCACACGTACATAGAGCATGCACTGTGAATTGAATTTGTAGAATTTGCAGTTCCTTATACACAGGTTTTGCATCTACAGCCGATCAACTCTGAACCCTCATCAGAAGCTTGTGGCAGAACTGCCAAAAGTGGTTCAATCGTATTATCGTCACATTCCGAATTTGACGATTTCCTATCCCCAGTTGATTGCATTTGGTATATCTGGTTGCAGTTTCGGACAGTATCCAAATACTCGTCTGAAGCATTCTCGCTCAGGTGTTGACGCAATGCTCCTTCGGTTGGTGGAATATTTCCACACTTTTTTTTTACTGTTTCTGTTTGGCTGGTAACATCATACGTCAGTACAGTGAAAAGCTGAATCTTAACAAAATCCTCTTCAATCACTATGTCTGCCAAGGATAGTCGAATGAATACATCTATTATTCCTTGCATCTTCTTCCATACATTCCAAGCTTTCGTTTTACCAACACTATGGAACGGGGAACTTAATATTCAAACCAAAGATTGTATACCCATTTTCTTCAGTTTGTGGAAGCTAGCAGCAACGACAACAATGACATCTGAATCCACTGTACTTATCAAAATGTTTTATGGCCCGACAATAATGCACTTCTCACGTGGACGAGAAGTTTAGTATCTGCTTCTTCATGTGATCATGGGGCGAGTTCATCACTACTAACTAAGGGACCCACAGATGTTACCAATTCCTCATCGGTACAAATCACCAACTTTCCATTAGTTTCGAGAGACTTTATTTTGATTGACAGAAGTTTTGTATCTAAAGAATGAATAAGGCAGCACCATCGATAACCACAGCCGAAAAACATACGACCTCGTTTTTGACTTGCAGCTGATAAACAGGCTATAATATCAGATTTATTTGCTGCTTTTCGAAGTTTTCCAAACTCACTTATTGTAGGTGGATATGGATGATCCTCATGAGCAACAAATTTTGCTACATTTGTTCGACTGATTTGATTGTTGATATATATATATATATATTGTTATATTAGGAAGGACCAGTAATATATTTTAAAGGTCAAAAAGAAATAATTTCTTAAAATATCCACAAAAATAATGAATATTTAATAATTAGTAGTTCATGAGATATTGTTTTTACAGTTTTTTGAGATTATATTTCCTTTATGAAGCCTCTGTATAACATTGATAGGTAAATATATGCAAATACTATAATGCAATCATTTTCCTGCATTTTCAAAAATGATTACAACACATGATTGTTTGAAATACAACAAAAAGTCTAGATTTACAAAATTATTTTGGATTAAATGTTGAAACATACAGAATATGAAATTGCATCTAACTAAAATAGCCAATGGGAGAACAAGAAACTTCTTGATCACAATAGCCAATCAGGGAACAGAGATGGTTAGATAAAAGATTTGAAATTGTGGAAAAGTAAGAACATAGAAACGTCAAAGATAATCATAATCAAATATTGTATTTAGTTTATAAGAAATGTAAAATATGTTAGTTGATAAGTTTTCTCAAATAACACCAAATTAGTGAAAGTGCGACAAGGAAGTGCGCGATTTTGAAAATTCAAATGAAAAGACAAAACATAAATGGTATCCAGGTGAAGAAAAAACAAAGCGAGAGGAGATTTGAAAATTTTTTTAGAAAGAAGCCACGAACAAAATTTGAGAGAAAAGAAATTGTGGATTTTCACTAATGATAAGATAGTTTTTCCTACAATAACAAACCAATTCAACCACTGGATGATTTTGACACAAAATAAATAAGGATAAAAGAAAATTCCCTTTTTTGTCCTCCACATGAAAACTTGTCCAAGCTGATTTCGGGAATTTTGGATGGTTCCTTTGCAATGGAGAGTTCCTGAGAGGAGTGGATGAAACAGGTTCAGATTATGGCCAGGTAATGCATCAGCGACATTCCAGCTCCAGGTATAAACTCTTTCAGTGCACATCACAAACTGAATCACTTCACAAAGTAACTCGTATATCTGAAGAACTTTATATAATTTGGTATTGAACTATAAAAGAATTCTTCCAACTCAAGAGAAAGAAGTGAGGTTATATTTACAATATCCATCATTGTTTTCATTATTTTATGAAAATTTGTCAATTTCTCATAGTTATGAGTTATCTATCGCAGGCCAGGTTAATATAAGTTTTCCTGAATAAAGGAAATAATTGTTTTTGATAATTTCCACAATGATATGCTAATATCTCACTGATAAACACTGAACCGAAATAGTTCGAATGACATCAAGACAGGCAGTGGCTCTATTGCCAGTACGGACTTGGCGTTCCAACTGAGTTTAGTCGTGGTAAGAAAAGGAAGTAAAAAGAGTAAAAATAATAAAATTTCACATATATTCAATAAAATTGTTATGGTATTGGGTGGAAGAAATAATTTCACAAAACATATAAATATAAATAGAAATTACTATATTCTACCCAATCATAACAAATTGACATCCAAAGTAAGGGCAAAATAACAATCATTATTTCATTACAATTTGACAACCAACATAAAGGCAAATAAGGTAAAAACAATTGGCAGCAACGTGGCGAGAAAACATTAACGTTAGCTGGCAATTATTATTCCATAACAATTTGGCAAAATTAGTAATTGATATAACATAACAATTGTCTCCCAACGAAAGGCAAAATTAACAATTAGCTATTATCATATCAGAACAATTGGTACCCGACATAAAGGCAAAGAAGGTAGAGAAAATATTTGTGGGTAAAATTAACAACAATTGTTATATCTTAACAATTGGCTTCCCAAAGCAGTGCGAAAATATTTGTAATCATAATAATAATAAATTAAATAATTAACAAAACAACCCATCATTACAATTGGCTTCCAACGCGGAGCGAAAATAATTATCATATCAAATCATAACAACAATAAATCATCTTACAAATCCATTACAATATATATATATATATATATATATATATTTATATATATATATATATATATATATATATATACAGGGCTATTCAAATTCGTTTCTGTACATTGGGATCTCGTAAACGATAAGAGATAGAGTGTCGGTTAAATCGTGGCAAAGTTGCGTATTTTAGAGACCTATTCAATGATGTGAAAAAATCGAATTTAGCTCTTTTGGTTCTATAGATATACAGGAAAAACCAAAGAATCCCAAATTATTTTTTTGCCTGTATCTTCTTTATTCGCAGACATATTGAAAATCTGTCCACATTTTTACAGGGTGTCATCTGACTTGGGCCACCCCCATCTTTGAATTTTTAAATAAGGACCTGTATTTTTTGTTGTAGTTTTTGGATCGTCGACGTTCATTTCATACTGAGAAATTAAATTTAACTTTATATTTCGGGAAGTTTCGGTAATATTTTATTATAATTGGGTGAATTATTCCCTTTTAAATTACCGCCCTGGAAATTGGTTGACTGAGTTAAATAAAAACACAATAGCAACTTTCACGTCTTCCCATGTACCATAGTGTTTTTAGAGAGTGTTTTTTTCATTTTTAGGTACTAATTCATATTTCTTCAGATTTTCAATGCTCTTTGAGCGTTTTCTACAATGAACTTCGAATAGCAAAACCTTTTATGATTATCTGAAACATATCTACAACAAAAATAGATTATACATATGTATTTTGATAATCTGAAAAAGAAATGATTGCAATAATTACATCCAAAACGAACACTATAATTGTAATAAAAATTGAAATGAAGTAATTTATATACACAAAAACTTAATGACACAATAAATGTTCGAATTGGAGTCCTTCCATTTCGAAACATTTTTGAACTCGTTTTTTCATATTATTTATTGCAGTCAATACACTTCTTTGCTGCATTGTTGCGAAAGCATTCAAAATCCTCAATCTCAAGTCTTCCATATTTTCTATCTCTCCGCCAGCAACTTTGCCACAATTTAACCGACACTCTTTCTCTTATCGTTTACGAAATCCCCATGTACAGAAACGAATTTGAATAGCCCTGTATATATATATATATTCGTAACAGTACTTGTACTATTAGCCAAACTGTGTAATTTGAAATGATTTCTTGGAAGCGAAAAACTTCAACTAAATATATTCAAGTATTGACTTTATTATTCATCTCACAAAAAATGTTCAGACAAAAAATGCCCGCCTTATCATGTTCTATATTTGATTATTTTCGATATGTTGTACCGTTCTTGAGATATTAGCAAAAAACTAGTTTTTGGCCTCCATTTTCCAAAATAGCGGCCGAAATATTTCAGACCCAGCGTGTGTTTCGCTGGTTTTTTGTTTGCCATATATTTGTCAGCATGTATGCCAAATTTCATGTTGGTAGCCGAATAGCAATATTTCATGATTTTTCGAACCAACCCAACCCACTATTATTTATTATTATAAATATTCCAAAAATTGAGGGGTGATGAATACAACATGAAACATTATTTCTGGATGACCAATCTCAATTTTGGAATTGGAAATTGAAGAAATCTATAATATATTATGCCTTTATATCAAAACAGATTGAGAAAAAAAAGACAATACAGGTTTTATCGAAAAATCGACATCTTGAGATTGGGGGAAAACCCAACCATAAAATCCAACCAAAAGTGTAAAAATTGAAATATTTTCAATGTTGACTGCAAAACTTCTTAAATCCAGACAGAAGTTTAAAATGAGAAAAATTCGTAAATTTTTTTTTTGCATATAATGAACTCGAGAATGAGGAGCCACCGTAAATTAGGGAAAATATGGAAGATTTGTACTTTCCAATGAAAAATAAAATATTTTTCTCGTTCGGACGGAAAATCAAAAAATTCAAATAACCCGAATATTATTGAACCGATACAATGACATGACTCAAAATCGAGGCAAAAAATTATCGTAAAATTCCACCAGAATGTTTATTCTCAAAGATGAATGTAACGTTCTTAAATCCAGACGGGAAGTTTGAAAATGAGGAGAATCCAGATATGTTTTTCACCCTATTAATGTTGCAGAACAGGGAAGAAAGTCATCGTGAAATTTAATCAATTATTTAATGTTTCATGTTGTATTCATCCCACCTCAATTTCTAAAATATTTCGATTTCATATTGACCTATGAATATTTTGACTCTAGTTCTAGGGAATAGTGGGTTGGGTTGGTTAAAAAAATCATAAGAATATTGCTATTCTGGCTACCAACATGAAATACATGCTGGCAAATATATGGGAAACGTAAAACCATCGAAAAACACGCTGTGTCTGAAATATTTCGGTTGCCATTTTGGAAAATGGTGGCCAAATTCTAGATTTTTCCAAATTCATCTTTCATATATATATATATATATATATATATATATGTCTGTTCTGTCATTCATCGCATTTTTGTTTTTTTTATGTGTATCATTTCTTTGATGGTTCTCTTTTCAAGGTTATTTTCGTAGTATAATATTTTGGTACTTTCGAAATTTGGGTTATGACTTTTGTTTATTGTGTTTATTAAGAGCAGTGGAGGATTTGGTCATATATTTGTGGCCTTTTAGTCTGTTGCTGAGGAGCTGTTATATTTGATTATACATAACATAATATATAGCATTCCATGCAAAGATTGCAACAGTGAATACATCGGAATGACCTCACAACTCCTCAGCAACAGACTAAAAGGCCACAAATACATGACCAAATCCTCCACTGCTCTAAAAAAAATAAACTTAAATAAAACCCAAAAAAAAAAAAAAAAAAAAAAGATACACATAAAAAAACAAAAATGCATTGGATGACAGAACAACATAAATAACCTAGGTCGGGTCTACCACAAAATTCTACAATTGCCAGTCAATACAAATCCAAGTATATCCCGAAAACAATTTGCACACATTCCCCCCACAACAGCAAAGTCCCAAACCCAACATAATAGAACCTGACACATCACACTGTCAAATCAGTAACTTCTGGGCTGCTTCACATGCGCTGTCCTCCCATACGAGAACGACAGAACATCAAAACTATGTATTTCAACATTTCCAACAATAAAAATGAAAAAATGAAGAACAAACAACGATTCACATAATGCGTGAACCACAACACTTCACTTCCCCATTTATGCTACCTAGGTACGTATCAAATTGGTTATATCCATAATGTATGTATATTATTTAGGAAAAAAATAATGAAAAATGGCCTCCATTATTTACAGAATAAATTGAAGAGGTCTCCAGCTGAGGACGAAACGTCTTGCTATTGAACGTCTTTCTTTTTACTGAGAATCCAAAGCCCAATAAACCCCTAGTAATAATATACCAAGAATTCAAGAAATAAAAACAAGAAGAATATATATATATATATATATATATATATATATATATATATATACAGTTAACAAGCAAATCAGACAAACGAATGCCGCAAAATTTGTTTGTCTGATTTGATTGTTGATAGTATATATATATATATATATATATATATAGTACACTTATTGGCCTGCCGCATAACCCAAATACCAATCACTTAAATATATATTTATATATATATATATATATATATTTATATATATATATATATATATATATATATATGTATTTAAGTGATTGGTATTTGGGTTATGCGGCAGGCCAATAAGTGTACTCTTTTACACGGATTCCAAGCTTTCGATAATATTTATTATCATCATCAGGGATGCTACAAAATAGGAAAACACATATGAATATCTAATAAAGAAAAATAAGACAGTTATAACTTACAGTGTAAGTGAGGTTATGCGGCGATGATGTTAAAATTATTAATAATGTTATATGAACAAAACTGGTATAAAACTCAAGGAATCAACCACAATCCACATTACATACGTAAACAATGTATTATTATGTTGAGAATTTTGGATCGTGTTTTCTTTGAAGGCTGTCACTAGACATGTGATGAATGAATTCTCAAATAGACTGACACAACAGATAACATAGTGGGAATGAAGTAGTGTTACCAAGTGAACTTTACAATGGCATGGAATATTTCCATATATAGATTTAAATGAAAGTTAATTGACTATCATAATGAATTATGAATTTAGATGTGTGAATATAAGATGTATGGATTGAAATAATCAAACTTTGTTATTTGCATTCATGGGGGTAATATGCTGATTCTCCCTCACATTGAGATCGTCTACAAAAATTAAATAAGAGTAAATCTCACTCAAATGATTTAAATATGTTTTTTTATTTGGAGGATTTTCTGCCTGTGAAATGTGAACCATCTCTAAAAAGAGTCTCTTGGTAGTGTTTTTTTCGTTGTATAAAATTTTAACTGAGTTATAATCCATACAATGTCCTTCCTTATAGACATGCTCACTCAGTGCACATCTCTCCGGGTGCAGTCTACTGTCACTTTTGTGTGCGGTGATGCGGTCCTTCAACTGTCTGGACGTTTGTCCAATGTACTGTTTATGACAGTGTTGACACGGTATACATTAAACTACATCCGCACAGCTGGTGCATGGGGCCTTGTCTTTCAATTTTGAAAAAATTCTTCTAAGAGGTAAAACATTTGTGTTAGCTATTTCAATGTATTCTGAAAAAGATTTGAAGGTTCTGGACAGTCTAGATGTGATATCTTTGATGAAAGGTAAAGAGATATAAAAATATGTAAGAGAGGGGTCTAGAATTTGCATAATGACTGGTGGAATTGATGGTGCATTAATGAGATGAGCATTGGTTATGTCTTCTATGGATGAAGTATTATATAAAATATTCTTGAGGAAGGAAGCAGGATATGTATTCTGTATGAATAGGTTGTAAATAATGTTGAGATTTTTATTGTGAAAGGAACTGTCAGATATCCGGATTACTCTTGTTTTCATCTGTTGGATTAGATTGGACTTCATGCTCTGTTTGTTATACGACCAATAATCGATATAACGGCCAGAGCTCATTGGTTTTCTATACCAATTGATGAGTATGGTATTGTCTGGTGATCTGATGAATAACGTATCTAGAAAAGGCACGCTATTATATTCATTCTCTCTTTCTATTGTAAATTGTATGATTGGTTCGTAGCTATTGAAGATGAACAGAGATATCACATCTAGACTGTCCAGAACCTTCAAGTCTTATTCAGAAAACATTAAAATAGCTAACAAAAATGTTTTACCTCTTGGTAGAAGTTTTTCAAAATTGAAAGACAAGACCCCATGCACCAGCTGTTCGGATGTAGTTTACTGTATACCGTGTCAACACTGTGATAAACAGTACATAGGACAAACGTCCAGACAGTTGAAGGACCGCTTCACCGCACACAAAAGTGACAGTAGACTGCACCCGGAGAGTTGTGCACTGAGTAAGCATGTCTATAAGGAAGGACATTGTATGGATTATAACTCAGTTAAAATTTTATCCAACGAAAGAAACACTACCAAGAGTCTCTTTTTAGAGATGGTTCACATTCCACAGGCAGAAAATCCTCTAAATAAAAAAACACATTTAAATCATTTGAGTGAGATTTACTCTTATTTAATTTTTGTAGACAATACCAATGTGAGGGAGAATCAGCAGATTACCCCCATAAATGCAAATAGCATAGTTTGATTATGTCAATCCATACATCTTATATTCACACATCTAAATTCTTAATTCATTATGATGTCAATTGACTTTTATTTAAATCTATATATGGAAATATTCCATGCCATTGTGAAGTTCACTTGGTAACACTACTTCATTCCCAGTGGTCTATGTTATCTGTTGTGTCAGTCTATTTGAGAATTCATTCAATCACATGTCTAGTTGACAGCCATTTCAAAGAAAAACACGATCCAAAATTCTCAACATTGTTTACGTATGTAATGTGGATTGTGGTTGATTCCTGCGAGTTTTATACCCAGTTTTGTTCATATAACATTATTAATAATTTTAACATCATCGCCGCATAACCTCACTTACACTGTAAGTTATAACTGTCTTGTTTTTCTTATTATATATTCATATGTGTCTTCCTATTTTGTAGCATCCCTGATGATGATAATAAATATTATCGAAAGCTTGGAATCCGTGTAAAAGAGTACACTTATTGGCCCGCTGCATAACCCAAATACCAATCACTTAATTCGTATCTAGTCAGCAAATAAAACTACAAATTCTAAATATATATATATATATATATGTATATATATATATATATATATATATATATATATATATTCGTTACAGTACTTGTACTATTAGCCAAACTGTTGTAATTTGAAAGGATTTCTTGAGAAAACGTAAAACTTCAACTAAATATATTCAAGTTATTGACTTTATTATTCATCTCACGAAAAAATTTTCAGACAAAACATGTCAGCCTTATCACGTTCTATTTTAATTATTTTCGATATGTTGTACCGTTTTTCGGCCACCATTTTCGAAAATGGCGGCCAAAATATTTCAGACACAGCGTGGTTTCGATGGTTTTTCGTTTCCCATATATTTGTCATCATGTATGCCAAATTTCATGTCATGTCAACTTGGAGAATAAACATTCTCGTGGAATTTTACGATCGTTTTTTGCCTCGATTTGAGTCATGTCATTGTATCGGTTCAAAAATATTCGGGTTATTTGAATTTTTTTATTTCCGCCCGACGAGAAAAATATTTTTATTTTTCATTGGGAAGTACAAATCTTTCATATTTTCCCTAAATTTACGGTGGTTCTCTCCTCATTTTGGTTCATTGATAGTGCAAAAAAAAATAATTTTACGAATTTTTCTAATTTTTAAACTTCTGTCTGGATTCGAGTTTGCAGTCAACATTGAAAATATTTCAATTCTTACACTTTTGGTTGATTTTATGGTTGTGTTTTTCCTCAATTCGAGATGTCGATTTTTCGATAAAACCTGTATTGTCTTTTTTTTCTCAATCTGTTTTGATATAAAGGCACAATATATTATAGATTCCTTCAATTTCCAATTCCAATTCCAGAAATAAGGGGAAATTCCATGTGGCATTTGGGGGTGCCCTCAGTAACTTCTTATCATTGCAATTCATCAAATGAAAAACAATATTTTTATTCCACTCCACTGCCTCGTAGAAAAATGTTTCATTAAGCCAATCATTTGGTGATCGGAACCAAACTGAGACATGAGTACTATATATAAAACCTGATATGCCTACAAAACTTCCATTAATTCGAAAACTATTTCACACACATACTTCGCAATCTAGCAAATAGCCGCAAACCCAAAGCAATTCAACTCCTAACTCTAATGAAATATGGTGTAATGAAATAGCCCGTCAATATATCGAACCAGCAATTACAGGTAACTAATATTGCTTGATACGTGTTTAAAGTTAGGTGCATTGTTTACGATGTAACCGCAAACCCCAAGAATAATGGATAAGGGAGGTCAAGTCAAACCAAGACAAATGGCATTCACGTCCAGGTTAATACCACTACTTGTGAAACTTGCAGCAGTCGAATTCCTGAAACTTTGGGCAACTGTCCACTCAATACAAATCTCTCTTGACTCTATCCAACAACGTAGATAACCTTTGCAGACGCCATAAGGAATTTCATAATCAGTGACTTAGTGAAAGATCTATTTGGATGTAATAACATCCCTTCAAGATTTATAGGATACATGAGATACGATTTAGGTCGCTAGGATAATCAGAATGAAAACTTGCCCGATGTCCGACAGGAATTTATGCTTGATCCCATTTCAATAATCGGGGGCCACTTCTGAGGAGTTGACAGTCCATACGATTGTTTCTGTATGTTCTATGTTTCTCTGTTATCAGTTTGAATTTTAGAGGGTTTTTCAAATTCAGACATCATCGTGACAATTGCTAATAATTTCATATATTGTGCCTTGACCTCATTTCCTTTCTCATACTGAAAAAGAAGAATATAATGGGTGACAATTTAAGGAACAAACTCACCATAATGTTATTTTCCGAGTAACTGGATATAGTATCTGTTGAGAAAAAACAATTCAGTTAACGCAGTTACTCGCCGAATTGCATTTTTGGGAAGATATTGAGGTTGTTTTTCTCTCAAAAAAAAAAAATTCCTCCCATTATCAACTTCATATTGTATAAAAGACATAAACATAATTTTCAATTGTATTAATTTTTTGTATGGAGTTTCAAATGATTTTATTTTGTTGCAAAGTATGTTATATATTACATATACCTCCCATAAATGGTGAGTTCTCAAAATATTATGATGTAATAGACGTGGTACATATTTGCCAAGAATACGCGAGTTACATCAGAGGACAACACTTCAATATCATGTTGAAAAGGGAAACATTCCCAATTGAATATTGAATAGAAATATTTACTGGATTATAGTTGATTATAACATTCAATTTGCATTAAAAAGTATTGATTTATCAATTTATCTTAAATAAGAAGCAAAAATTGCATTTAGTTTCGACCTAAAAGTTTGATCATTTGATCCTTATTTTTAATTGAAACCATAACCGATGTATATCACTGTTAATGATAAAATTGAGATTTTCTCCAATTAAAGAAATATGAGATCCAAATATAAGCTTCTAACTTAATATTTAAGCGATGTAACTTCGTTTATATTTTATTTATAAGTTAATAAAACATTACATTTTCATTGTAAAATTAGATATTTTATGTGAAAAGGGAAACATTCTCAATTGAATATTGATAGAAAGATGATTCCACATCTGATTTTATGAACATCCTATTTATATTTTCAACAAATCAATCTGGATATTTTATTTTATAAATATTCAAAAATAATTATATTTCCTCAGTATCTTCCCTAGTATGCTCTAGATAAGCTATTTAAATTATAAAATATTGGTTATTGAAAAAACTAACCAAATAATAAATATAAAAAATAAATTTTTAAGTGATTTAATGATAAACATTGAATAATTGAGATAAAAAAAAAGATTACCAATATTTTGACTATAATATTCAAATCAACCTTGATCAAAAACATTAATATATACTTTTCTTAAAAATAGAGGATACAAATTAAAACCTATAGTTCTTAATATTGCAAAGATGGAAAAAGTTAGATTGCTTCTTGAAAATGTGTTTCCCATTTCTTCCGGTCTTCCAGATGATCGTGGAAGCGTGAAATAGATTTTCGTCGACAAAAATGTATTGTAGACCTAGTGAATGCGATGTCTCCCCTGCGTCAATGTTATGAATGATTTCTGGTGAGTACTCTCTTTTGGAAAACATTCTTCTTTGCCTCATTCATCTTTATGAGTTCTTAATCAAGACTGGAATAGAAAATCAAATAACTATCTGAATGAACATGCAAATTTTCAATTTCAGATTTTTTCTTTTGAGTTAGGGCCTTTTCAGAATATCTATCAGATGTAGTTCAATGTCCAGCGTGGCTTTATCCGGGGAAGTAAAGTAGTTGTTTTCTGTTAGATATTCACGAAAAATAACTTCATTTTAATCGTGGATTTTTCAATTCACAGAAAAATCTTTCTATCAATATTCAATTGAGAATGTTTCCCTTTTCAACATGAATACCCCACAAGAGGTTATCTTGACGATGGAAGATAGTGACTAAGGTTTATCTTTCAGTCGCAGATGATTCCACATCTGATTTTATGAACATCCTGTTTATATTTTCAACAAATCAATTAAAGGTATATGTTTGATTAAACCCCCTATAAATCGAATATCTTGACAATTATTCAAGTTATGAATAATATTTCCAGCACATATAAATAATAATGCTTCAAATAAAGCATGAGTTACTGAGTGAAAAAAGGCTAACTTATATCTACGTAAAGATAAAATTCTTATTATTAGCCCTAATTGACTTGATGTTGATAATGCAATAATTTTCTTCAAGTCATTCAAAATTAGCCCCTAATCCTGATATAAATATTGTTATACTAGCAATAAATAATAATAAATACATTAAATTTTCAGAAAAAGATAATTATAACGAATAAATGAATGAACACCTGCTCATACTAAAGTAGAAGAATGAACTAAAGACGAAACAGGAGTAGGAGCTGCTATAGCAGCAGGAAGTCAAGAAGAGAAAGGAATTTGAGCACTTTTCGTTATTGCAGCTAAAACAACTAAAAAATTAATTAATTCTATAATTAAATCACCTTTTATTATCTCTAAATTAAAAATAAAATTTCAACTACCAAAATTTAATATCAAGCAATTGCTATTAACAAAGCAACATCCCCAATTCGATTAGATAAAGCCGTTAATATACCAGCATTATAAGATTTTACATTCTGATAATAAATTACTAAACAATAAGAGACTAATCCTAACCCATCTCAACCTAATAAAATTGAAATTAAATAAAGATTAATAATTAAGAATAATATAGATATGACAAATGTAAATACTAATCTAATAAATCGATCAATAAATGAATCTCCTGATATATATTCCTCTCTATAAAAAATACCATAAAGAAATTAAAAAAAAACAATAAAGATATTCAATCTTATGAAATTTCTATAACAAAATTTCTTGAATTAAAGAAACTAAATTAAATTCTAAAATTAAACATAATTTTATCTTAAAAATATTAAAGAACTGGAAAATCTAATAAAGATATAAATGATAATAACATTTTTTTTTACAAATTGTTATAATTATCTAAAATAAAATTGTATATCTTTGATGCCTCAAATCGATATTTTAAATAAACTATTAGATAAATATTATAAGAAAAAATTCACCTTTTAAAATTAATGAATTTAAAGGAAATCAATGTGAAAATAAAATAAAATTCACGATAAATTCCTTGATAAAAAGAATAATTACCAGAAAGTATTTTCCATGTTGAACATAGAGTATAAAAATAAGAATAAACGGCTCTAAAAAAAGATAATAAAGATAAAAAATTCTCGTTATTCAATTAAACCTAACTAATCTATTGATTAAAATAATTTCCCGAAAAAAAAGATTTATTGAAGGGGGAGCTGCTATATTAGAAGAACATAATAAAAATCATCATAATGTATTCTAGGTATTAAGTTTAATAGCCCTATTTAAATATAAACTACGACTATGCAAACGTTCATAAGAAATATTTGCTAACAAAATAAACCAGAAGAACATAAACCATGAGCTAATATTATAGTCAATCCTCAGAAGCCTCAATGATTTAACCTTATAATACCAGCTGAAAGTAATCCTATATGGGAAACTGAAGAATAAGCAATTCAATATTTTATATCTCTTTGACGAATACAAATTAAAGAAACAAAAAAACCACCAATTAATAAATAAAAAAATTACAATATAATATAAGATCTAATATCAGTAAATAAAATTATAAAACGTAACAGCCCATAACCCCCTAATTTTAATATATACCAGCTAAATTATAGAACCAGCAATTGGAGCCTCAACATGAGCCTAGGCAATCATAAATGAACAAAAAATATAGGTACTTCAACAAAAAATACTATATTTATACACAAATATATGAATAAATTACCCCTTATATAAGAAAAAGCATAAAAAGATTAACTATTGAATTTTATAAAAAATAAAAAAATAAAATTATAGGTAAATATATTAATAGGGTATAAAATAACAAATAAACGCCAGCTTCAACTCGTTCAGGTTGATAACCCCAACCAATAATTAAATTGGAGTAGAAATTATTCTAATTTAAAAAAATAAGTAAAAAATAATTAACAGTAAAAAAACTATTACTGATATAAAATAAATTATGATAATAATTTAATTCAAATAACTTTTCACTTGCTATAATATTAATAAAATCAAAAAAAAATATAAAATAACTAATAAAATTAAATGTATAAATATAAAAATTATATAAAAAAAATTCATTGTATCAATAATAATAATTAAGAACATAAGGGAAAAAAATATATTTATCATAATGTTGAAAAAGTTATAATCATTACCAAGAGTTCGAATTATTAAAATCAATACAGCAAACCCTAAAGCTCTCCTCGCAAACTCTTATTGTTAAATAAATTATAAAAATTACTTAAAACTTATATAATTTAAAAAAAAATATTTAATAAAGAAATTTAAATAAAATATTGTTTTTGACATTCATTTTTAATTAGAATATTTGATTCTATAAACCAAAATAATTTTAAAAATAATTATTTATCAATAAATAATATATTAATTTTCCTAATAATTTTATTATATTTATAATAATTCTATAATTATTTATTACATTAATTATTGTAGTAAAAATTACTAATATTCATTATGGCCCCTTACGTCAAAAATTTTAATGGAAATACCCATTCGAAAAACTAGTCCACTATTTAAAATTGTTAAATAATTCATTGATTGATTTACCAACCCCCTCAAATATCAGTACCATATGAAATTTTGGATCCTCATTAGGATTATGTCTGATTATTCAAATTTCAAGAGGCCTATTCCTAGCAATACATTTAATTAATTGAAATTTCTTTAAAATCCAAATTCATATTATTTTGAAAATAATAATCTTAAATTTTATTTATTGTAACCCATTTCTTCTCTCTCACATACTACACCTTGATCTGATTTATTTTTTTATAAACATTCTCGAACATTATAATTCTTTTAAAATATTCAAATTACGACGATATGTAAATTAATAAAGAAAGTATATTAAATCGTGGATTATCGATTACAGAACAGGTTCCTCTGAATATACTAAAATACCGCCAAAATCTTTAATTTTCAAGAACATAACTAATATAATTTAGCTTCTGAAATTACATTTAAAATAATAGGGTATCTAATCCTAGTTTATAAAATAAATTTTTCAACTTCATTGAAAATTAATAATTCAAATAAAAAATTTAAATTTTACCTTTTGAAGTTTTTATGACAATTATTCTATCATAAATTAATTAATACTAATGCAATTGAATTACATTATTTGCATAACCGCAACTGCTGGAACAAATTTTGTTAATGTTTCTTATTATAGCTAAATCTAAATTTCTCTAATATTAAATACTATTTATTGCAAAAAATAAATTTTTTAATAATGTAAACTCGCGAAAACTTACATTTAAATTTGAATAAAACTTTTTGTAGTTAATAACTTTAAACTAAACATATTTCCAATCCTCCCTAAATAATTTCAGCGAAACAGAAACGTAATAGTTTTTTTGGTTTATTTTAGATAGCATCGCCTATACCATATAGTATTATCTATTGAAAATAAATCATCAAAACTATTGAATTCCAAAGTTGAATTTTTTTACAAATTGTTTTTACACATAGGGATTTACAAAATAAATCCCCCACATTTCAACCCAAAATTGAATCTTAATCACAATGTATATATTCCCATTATTACATCTACCCCATTGAAAATTCAATTAATATGTCTTACTCAGTACAATAAATCAAAAATTAATTTATCTAAATTTAAATTTTCAATAAAATTATTTATTAGTACAACTGGCTTAAATTACCAATAAAAATTTAAAATTTCAATTAACGTTTTAATTTACTTAAATTTACATAATTTAATCAAATGAAATATATAGTCTAATTTCCCATTTAAATTTTCCCAAATTTAAAATGAAAAATAACACCAAATTAAAATATAAAATAACCTTGCTTATTTACTTAATTCAATTTATCCCACTAAATTAAATATATAATTTAATTTCTTATTTAATTTTCCCCAAACTTAAAATAAGAAATGAAACTTCATTAAAATATGAGATAACTTTCAAAAATTCACTTACTTCATTTACATAATATAATTTATCCCACTAAATTGAATATATAATTTGATTTCTCATTTAAATTTCCCCAAACTTAATTAAAATGGAAATAAAACCCCATTAAAATATAAAATAACCTTCAAAAATTCACTTACTTATAATTTACATAATTTAATTTATACCACTGAATCAAATACATAATCTAATTTCCTATTTAAATTTCCCCAAATTTAAAATGAAAAATAAACCCCTATTAAAATATAAAATCACCTACAAAAATTTACTTACTCAAATAATTCAATATATAACACAAAACACAAAATATAATTTAATTTCCTATTTGAATTTCCCCAAATTTGAAATGAAAAATAAACCCCATTAAAATATAAAATCACCTACAAAAATTTACTTACTTGAAATTTACATAATTTAATTTATCCCACTAAATTAAATATATAATTTAATTTGAAAAGGGAAACATTCTCAATTGAATATTTATAGAAAGATTTTTTCTTTCGAGTTAGGTCTTTTTCAGAATATCTATCAGATGTAGTTCAATGTCCAGCGTGGCTTTAGCCGGGGAAGTTGTTGTTTTCTGTTAGACATTCACAAAAAATAACTTCATTTTAATCGTGGGTTTTTCAATTCACAGAAAAATCTTTCTATCAATATTCAATTGAGAATATTTCCCTTTTCGACATGAATACCCCACAAGAGGTTATCTTGACGATTGAAGATAGTGACTAAAGTTTATCTTTCAGTCGCAGATGATTCCACATCTGATTTTATGAACATCCTGTTTATATTTTCAACAAATCAATAATTTAATTTATTATTTAAATTTAAAATAATTTCCAAAAATTCACTCATTTACTTATTTACATAGTTTAATTTATCCCACTAAATTAAATATATAATTTAATTTCTTATTTAAATTTCCCCAAATTTAAAATGAAAAATAAAACCCTAAAAATATAAAATAATCTTCAAAAATTCACTTACTTACTTATTTTCATAATTATTTATCCCACTAAATCAAATATATAATTAATTTCTTATTTAAATTTCCCCAAATTTAAAATGAAAAATAAAACCCCATTGAAACATAAAATAATTGAAAATACCACAATAAAATTATTGACTTGATAATAAACTAAATACCCCAATAAAATTTAATAATTTTTTTAAATTTTTTGAAATCAATTATTCAAAAAAATAATTTTTTTTATTTTTATTAATTTAATGATACAAACATTTATAATTAGAAAAAAGAATTGAATTTATTTGTCAAAGTCTCAATAAAAACTTAATCTAATATTCAAATTAAATATATTTTAAAATCAAGCATTCAATATTTACATAAAAATAATTTATTTTATTTTAATTCAAAATTAACTATCAAATATTATGATGCTAAATCTTCAATATTATTAAATAATTTAATCTATAAATTATTATTAATTTATTATATAAAAATAGAATAATAATAAAAAAGAGTGTTTTTTTCCGTTAATTATTCTCTTTATATAAAATTTATATATATATATACAATTATGAATTTATATTAATTATATTTATATTATAAGATATTGTAAATAATAGATAATTGAAGATTATATTTTGTTTAAATCTAATAAACTACAAAAATTTATAATGAGTAGAAGATATAAATCGTGAAATGTTATATAAATATACAGGGTGTAACTGAATAAGTGTAAAACATTTAAGGAGGTGATTCCTCATCGAAAAAAAGATAGGATCTTTCATATAAAGAAACTTCATTGGAGCATCCCTTGTTAAGATACAGCCCCTTAAAGGGGGTACATAAAATTTGTATAACAATTTTTTTCACAAGCACTGAAAAAGTTACAATATTGAAATTAACCTGACGTTTTGTACTACCAAAAAGACACTTAGCCAGTAATTTATTTGGTTTACCCCATGGTTGTAAGGGGTGAAAACGCAACCCCTAAAATTTATTTCAATGTAACTTTTTGTCTTATTATTTGTTTACCATTTAAAAATTTATTTCCGATAGCCTGTTTCATTCTAAACAAAAAATGTCTCTTGGGTTTTTTGCCCAAAATAAACCAGTAAGCAGCAAAACATTATTTTACGAACAACTACAGAGATACATCGTCATAAATGCAAAAATACGAAACTAATCTATCTAGTAGGTCGCTATTAGCGATAGTGACAATTAAATTGGTATGACGCTGTCAGTTTGGGAATTTTCGAAATTGAATTACTACTAATTGTGTGTTGTTGTTCTGTTCTTAATTTGTTACTTTAATAATTCACTTGTTAATAAAATGGCATACACAAATGAGGAAATGGCTGATATGCATTACGTTTACGGTCTGTCGCAGGGGAATGGGTTAGAAGCTTCTAGAAGATATGCTGAAATGTATCCTCAACGGCAGCATCCTTCACATAGAATATTTGCTCGACTTCATCAACGATTACGAGAATATGGTTCATTCGACAAAGAACGCAGGATTGTGGTCGCCATCGAGAAATACGAACACCACAGCTTGAGGAAGCAGTACTTAATTTGATTGAAGAACAACCTACTACCAGTACTAGAAGATTGCTTTCCAGCTAAATGTTGATCATATGACGGTATTTCGAATTTTAAAGGAACAACTCTTATACCCTTACCATCTGCAACGAGTACAGGCACTGTTACCGCGAGACTTTCCGAACCGTCTTGAGTTTTGCAATTGGATGCTGGAAATGATTAGAAGAAATTGTGACTTTCTGAAGACGATAGAATTCACAGACAAATGTAGTTTTTCTCGGGACAAGATTATTAATTTTCATAATTACCACATATGGGCTGATGAAAACCCTCACGCTATTGTCGAAACTAGCCATCAAGAACAGTTTTCTCTTAACGTGTGGCTCGGAGTTATTGGGGATGATTTAATTGGGCCTCATTTTCTACCTCCTCGATTAAATGGTGAGGCATACGTTCAATTTTTAAGAGAAGTGCATCCAGTACTGCTGGAGGAAGTTCCTTTGGGCGTCAGAAGGATATGTTTTATGCATGATGGGGCTCCCTGCCCATTTTAGTCAAGTAGCACGTCAGCATTTAACTGAAACATATGCAAATCAGTGGATAGGTCGAGGAGGACCACATAAATGGCCCGCTCGATCCCCGGATCTCAATCCTCGATTTCTCTATTTGGGGCCATTCACAGCATTTGGTATATCGTAATTCCCGTTCGCGATGTAGAGGACTTAAGAAACCGCATCATCGATGCGTGCAGGGTAATCAGAGAGACTCCAGGAATATTTGAGCGAATACGTGGCTCAATGCGCCGACGTCTAGACGCATGCGTAATGTTTGAAGGTAGACATATTGAACATTCACTATGATTTCTACATGTTGTGTGTTTTGTTATTAATAACTTAGTTTTGTTTATTACCCTTTAATCGTTTAATGCAGGTACTAACTACAAAATAACAATAAATCCAGTTCGCATTTATGACGATGTATCTCTGTAGTTGTTCGTAAAATAATGTTTTGCTGCTTACTGGTTTATTTTGGGCAAAACCAAGAGACATTTTTTGTTCAGAATGAAACAGGCTATCGGAAATAAATTTTAAATGGTAAACAAATAATAAGACAAAAAGTTACATTGGAAATAAATTTTAGGGTTGCGTTTTTCACCCCTTACAACCATGGGGTAAAACCAAATAAATTACTGGCTAAGTGTCTTTTGGTAGTACAAAACGTCAGGTTAATTTCAATATTGTAACTTTTTCAGTGCTTGTGAAAAATTGTTATACAAATTTTAGTACCCCCTTTAAGGGCTGTATCTTAACAAGGGATGCTCCAATGAAGTTTCTTTATATGAAAGATCCTATTTTTTTTTCGATGAGGAATCACCTCCTTAAATGTTTTACACTTATTCAGTTACACCCTGTATATATATATACACAGTACACAGCTTTGCCGATGATAGTACCCTCCATACCGCTTTCTCTTCCAGGGCCCCTATATCAGCCCGTGAAACCAGAAATGAACGAGGAAGAAATGTTAATAATATAAATATGGACTTGGCAACAATTCTCGAATGGGGATCTAACAACTTGGTAGAATTCAATGCAAACAAAACACAAGCATGTCTTTTCTCTAGAAAAGCCGATCTCACTGTGCCTAACATAACTTTGTCAGGAGTAACCATACCACTGAAGCCATCCATATCGATGCTTGGTATTACTATCAGCAATAACCTTTCCTGGGAAAATCACGTGAGGTCCATTGCCAAAAGTGCATCCCAAAAACTTGGTTTTCTGTTTCGTGCCAAGAGCTATTTCACCCCCAGTCAGCTGCTTATGATCTATAAGGCACAGATCCGACCTGTCCTGGAATACTGTTCCCATATTTGGAGTGCGGCACCTAAACATATCCTGAGGCTATTGGATTCTGTCCAAAAAAGGGCAATTCGTCTCGTCGGTGATGCCTCGCTTACAAACTCGCTCACTTGTCTGGAACACCGTAGAAAAGTTGGCGATTTGTCTCTATTTTATAGATATTTCCATGGGCGATGCTCTTCTGAAATATCAACAATCGTTCCTGCTTTGGCAGTCTCTTCGAGATTAACCCGTCAAGTTCAGTCATCACACCCCTTCGTGGTCACTTTGGAAACCTGCAGAACATCACTTTCCAAAGACTCGTTCATCCAACGAACAGCGAGGCTTTGGAACTCATTGCCTAGGGAGGTGTTCCCCGAGGCATACAACCTTCAGAAATTTAAGGAGAACACCAACTCCTACCTTCTTTCCCTAGGTTCCCACGATGTTCTCTGAACATTACAGGATATCCCTTTTCGTGGGAACCAGAACATAAAAAAAAAAAAAATATATATATATATATACTGCACACAGCCAGTAGGCTTTGCAGATTCCTCTTGTTTATTTGCTACTTTGTATATGTATCTTGTCAATTATTGTGCGAATAAACGTTATTATTATTATTATTATATATATATATATATATATATATATATATATATATATATATATATATATATATATAAATATAATAGACTTATGAAGATAAATGATACTATACTCTCTTCTAAGGCTTTCCTCCTATTGAGTCTTTTATTGTCGGATTAGACAGTAAGGATATCTATATGTTAGTATTAATGCTTGAATTCCATTTTTTCAATAATATATATAATATAGTTGAATTTAAATTTGATATTCTTTATTGAAGATTATTATTTATTAAGATTGAGATTAATATTTATTAAGATTCATAATAATAAATTTATATGATTATTAGATATTAACGTAATAGTTATTTTCAGTTAATTTTTATATTAGTAATAGGAGATTAATAATAATAAATTTATATGATTATTAGATATTAACGTAATAGTTATTTTCAGTTAATTTTTATATTAGTAATAGGAATTTAACATAACTTTTCTAAAAAACGATCACATACTTATGGACTTTTACTATAGTCAATAAGATCTTGCTAAGAATTCGAGCTAAATAGGGTCCCCAAAAAATTTTTTGGACCAAATCGAGTTATAATGTTTAATCATATATTGAACTTTTTAATTGAAATACACGAATTATGGTTGCACACTTTTACGATACATATAAAATTAAGTGTGAGGTGCCTGATCAAAGGGCAATCTTGATGGGATTGAAAAAGTGTGAACAGCCCCCGCCGCACCCTTACAAACTTATGTTCAATGGAATTAAACCATTTCTTCAAATATCAAAAATGTTTGTACCTCATATACTAAAACATAAAAAAATAAGCTAAAAAAGCTACTGGGTTCATACCCCATTTATGAAGGTTTTGATCCTTTTCTATTCAATTTTAAATTTATATAAAATTTTGTATTCCATAGTTATAGGAACTTTAATTACTATCTCTGCTTACTCCTGATTTAGAATATGAATTGGCTTAGAAATTAATCTTCTCTCAATTATTCCATTATTGGAACCCCCCAGAAGATTATACCCCTCAGAAGCCTCAATGAAATATTTTATTACCCAAAGCCTAGCCTCAACAGTTTCATTATTTTCTGTTATTATAATGAGAAATTTAAATGAATTATACCCCAAAATTCTTTTTTTTTTATCAATTATATTAAACTCTGCCTTACTTATAAAAGTAGGTGCTGCACCCTTCCATAACTGGTTCCCCGAAGTTTTAGAAGGTCTTAATTGAAATAACCGATTAATTATATTAACTTGGCAAAAAATTGGTCCAATAATTTTACTTACTTATAATTTACAAATAACGTACTTTTTTATCCATTATTATTTCTTCTTCAATTATTGGAGGAATCTTAGATGAACCAAATCAGATTACGGAAAATTTTAGCTTATTCATCGATTAATCATATAGCATGAATAATTGCCAGAATATTATGTTTTGAAACTATTTGAACTGGGTAGTTTCTAGTTAACTCTATAATTACCATTAATATTGTTCTTATATTTAAACCAATTTTTTTTTCACTTATTTCAAATAAAATTTTTAAACTATTTTTCCTTTTAAATTTTTTTGTCACTAGGGGGGATTATCTCCATTTTTAGGGTTCTTACCAAAGTGATTGGTCATTAATAATTTGGTAGTTTTTTTTTATTAAGATCAATTTTGATTGGTTTTACTTTGCTACCGCTATTTTTTATATACGTCTAACTTTTTCAACCTTAATATTTTCCACCAATGAAACTATTTTTAAAATTCCAAACATGGTGAATTTCGAAATTATTTTATTGAATTTTTTCTCCCTAATAGGACTTTTTGCTTTACTAGGATCTTTAATTCATTTTGAGGATTTGATTTGAGTACAAACTTTTAGCCTTCAAAGCTAATAATAGATTTTGGTCTAAGCCTTGAAAGTGAACTTTACCTTTGATGCAATTTGAAATCATTTTTGACTACAAAGGTTAAGATGAGAGAAATTTTATTTCGTTGATAAATTTACAGTTTATTGCCTAATCTCAGCCATCTCATCGAATAAGTGATTATTCTCGACCAACCATAAAGATATTGGTACGCTTTATTTTATTTTTGGAATTTGAGCAGGAATAGTAGGAACATCCCTAGGAATTTTAATTGGTAACGATCAAATTTACAATGTAATTGTAACAGCCCATGCTTTCATCATAATTTTTTTATGGTTATACCAATTATAATTGGTGGATTTGGAAATTGACTGGTCCCCTTAATACTGGGTGCCCCAGATATAGCATTTCCTCGAATAAATAACATATGATTTCGATTACTCCCCCCATCGCTGTTCTTTCTAATTATAAGAAGAATTGTAGAAAGAGGAGCTGGAACAGGTTGAACCTTCTACCCTCCACTTTCTGCCAATATTGCCCATAGAGGTTCATCTGTAGATTTGGATATTTTTAGACTTCATTTAGCCGGAACTTCCTCCATTCTGGGTGCAATTAATTTTATTAATACAACCCAAAGGAATAACAATAGACCGAATACCTTATTTGCTTGAGCTGTATTAATGACAACTATTTTGCTTCTTTATCTTTACCAGTTTTAGCCGGTGCTATTACTATGCTTTTGACAGATCGAAATTCAAATACACCATTTTTGATCCGGCAGGTGGAGGGGACTCAATTCTTTACCAGCATTTATTTTGATTTTTTGGACATCCTGAAGTTTACATTTTGATTTTACCAGGATTTGGAATAATCTCCCATTTTATCAGCCGAAAAAGAAGAAAAAAATTAACATTTGGAACTTGAGGGATAATTTATGCTATAATAGCAATTGGATTATTAGGATTTATTGTATGAGCCCATCACATATTTACTATTGGAATAGATGTAGACACCCGAGCGTATTTTACTTCAGCTACAATGATTATTGCTGTTCCCACAGAAATTAAAGTATTTAGATGATTGGCCACTCTTCATGAAACACAAGTATCCTATAGACCTGTAACACTTTGAGCATTAGGATTTGTATTTTTATTTACAGTTAGCGGATTAACAGGAGTTGTTCTAGCCAATTCTTCTATGATATTGTTCTTCATGATACATATTATGTTGTAGCACATTTTCATTATGTTCTTTCTATAGGAGCCGTGTTTGCAATTATAGCAGGGATTGTTCAATGATTCCCTTTATTTACAGGATTAACACTTAACAATAAGTATCTGAAGATTCAATTCTTTATTATATTTACAGGAGTAAATATAACATTCTTTCCTCAGCATTTTTTAGGATTAAGGGGAATACCACGTCGTTATTCAGATTATCCTGATGCTTTTACTCTATGAAATATCATTTCATCAATTGGATCTTTAATTTCCTTAATTAGGGTAACTTTCTTATTATCTATTTTATGAGAGATAACTGTGCAACGAAACACTTCAGGGTCATTAAGAATAACATCTTCTATTGAATGATTACAAAGACTCCCACCTGCTGAACACAGGTATTCCGAATTACCTCTTCTATCTGATAAATTCTAATATGGCAGATTAGTGCACTGGATTTAACCTCAAATATAAAGTTTTATTTTTTTTAGAAATTGCTACATGAAAAACATTGATACTTCAAGATAGGCTTCCCCTTTAATAGAACAATTAGCTTATTTCCATGACCATGCTTAATAATTTTTTTTTTTTACTCATCGATATTTATCAGAAGGTCAATTATTTGAACGATTTTACCTACAATAACCTTAATTTTTATTGCTATTCCCTCTTTACGATTAATTTATATTTTAAAGGAGTTAATAACCCTATAATTACTATTAAAACTATTGGACATCAATGATACTATCTTATAATATTCCGACTTCAAAAATATTGAATTCGATTCTTATATACTACCAACTGCGGAATTAATAAATTTAATTTTCTTTATTAGATGTAGATAATCAAATTGTTATTATATTAGTAACTGCGGCCGATGTAATTCACTCTTGAACAATTCCTTCTTCCTTCCTTCCTGAAAATTGATGCCACCCCAGGTCGATTAAACCAAATTAGATTTTCAACTAATCGTTCAGGATTATTTTATGGTCAATGTTCAGAAATTTGCGATGCAAACCATAGGTTTATACCAATTGTTATTGGAAGAATTTCCCCATAATATTTTATTAAATGAATTTTAAAAATAACGGAAGTTTCATTAGATAGCCGATAATAAGCAATGGAATTTTGAATCAAATTATAGTACTTTAGTACTTCTAATGAAAAATTCAGTCGAAAAATAACATTAGCTTGTCAAGCTAAAATTATTATAAATAATAAAAAAAATTGATTTCTCAAATAATACCATTAAATTGATTAACTTTATTTTTATGTTTTACTATTTTTTTTTATATTTATATTATTAATTATTATATTTTTTATATCCAATTGAAATTTCATCAACACAAAAACCACTATAAAATTCAATGAAAGATAATGAATCTTTTTTCATCATTTGATTCCTCTTCAAATTTAGGACTTTCTTTGAATTGAACCAGAACTTTAATCGTGCTATTAATAATTCCCCCGATGTTTTGACTCATTCCTTCACGACTTATTTTGAACAAAAATGATTTTTACCTTACACAAAGCATTTAAAATTTTAATTGTTAATAAATTCCAAGGAAGAACTTTAATCTTTGTATCCTTATTTTCTTAATTTTATTTATAATTTCTTAGGGTTATTTCCTTATATTCTCAATAGAACTAGACATAACATTAGCATTAGCTTTACCATCATGGTTGAAATTTATAATTTATGGATGAATTAATAATACTATTCATATATTTGCACATTTAGTCCCTCAAGGCACTCCTGCTGTATGCCTTTTATAGTATGTATTGAAACTATTAGAAATATATAATATGATACTGATATAATCACAGGATCTTTTAATAACATTATTAGGAAACGCAGGATCTTCCCTTTCTTTATTAATGAGTAATTAATATTTTATCACTCAAATTTTACTTTTAGTCTTAGAATCACCAGTTTCCATTATTCAATCATATGTATTTGCAATTTTAATTACTTTATATTCTAGAGAAGTAAATTAATGTCAAGACATAAAAACCATCCCTTTCATCTAGTAGATGTTAGACCATGACCGATTCTTAGATCATTTAGAGCAAAAATTACAATAATAGGATTAATTACATGATTTCATTTATATAATCATAATTTATTATTATTAGGATTACTTACAATTATACTGATTATATATCAATGAGGACATGATATTGTTCGGGAAAGAACATATCAAGGGTTACATACTATAAAAGTAACTTTAGGGTTACGATGAGGAATAATTTTATTTATTACTTCAGAACGATTTTTTTTGTCTCATTTTTTTTAGGCTTTTTCATAATTTATTAGCTCCCAGAATTGGAGTTGGGATAATATGACCCCCTCAAGGAATTCAAACTTTAAATCCACTAGATATTCCCTTCCTAAATACTTTAATTCTTTTAACTTCTGGATTAACTGTTACATGAGCCCATCATGGATTAATAGAAAATAATTATGATCAAGCCCTTCAAAGATTAATTTTAACCGTTATTTTGGGGTTTTATTTTACTATTCTACAAGCTTATGAATATATTGAATCCCCATTTACAATTTCAGATTCTATTTATGGATCATCATTCTTTATAGCAACATGATTTCATGGATTACATGTAATTATTGGCACAACATTTTTATTAATTTGTTTAATTCGCCATTATTTTAATCATTTTTCATCAACACATCATTCCGGATTTGAGGCAGCTGCTTGATATTGACATTTTGTAGATGTAGTATGACTGTTCTTATACATTTCATCAATTTAACAATCTACAGTAAAATTAAGGAAACTATGCTGAATGAACAAGTATCATTCCAAATAAATTGTAAAATATATAAAATTTGAATGCTTATACCTACTCTTCTATAAAATGTCTGAGACTCTATTGAATGAGTAAATAAATCAATAATGACAAAAACAATTGTTGAATAAGCACCTATGTGATTAAAATTTCATTAAAAACATAAACATTTCATAAAAAACACTTTGGATGGGGATTTCGTAGAAAATCGAATAAGCCATTCAATTTAATAATAGTTAGAAAAGATCTAATATAACATAGTAATACAAAACACAAGAATATAGCTCACACAGTTGCCAAGATTCTGGATTTCACAAACAATATTTGTATCAAACTATTTCTAAATTCTGATTATTAATTATTAATTTCTTTAATATTTTCTGTAGTTATTATTTTTAGTTATTAAATACCGAATCTTCTCTGACGTGCACATTTTCTCGTTACGATAATTTTCCAAAAGTGTTAATTATACATTTGAATTATTTCTATTTGATCGTTAACTGAATTTTCAATCAATTGAATATTTGGTACCCAAATTATTTCTTTTTCTAGCTGTGTACTGACTTAAGTAATCTGATTGACTAACAGGAGTTGAATGAGAAGGAGTTGAGATTTTCATTCCATTTTATATCCATTTCATTTTCATCCCAAGACGCCACGCGATTTGAGATTTTATGTATGTATTATCTGGTAATATGACTTTCACACGCAGGCAATTCTCATATGTGTTGAAGGTTCAACTTCATAAAGAACATTTTCATTAGGTCGGATATCATCTTTAGAAATATTTATTATTTGATGGTATTTTTTTTGTATCATCTTGTAGCTATTCCGTCTGCATTTTGACTTCTTAGAATCATTCTTTAAAATAATTTTTCATATTTTCCATATATAAATTCGTTTTATCCATGCATGTATATTCTCGGGTCATAACACTAAATATCCTTCACCAAATATCACTCATCTACTTGACAAACTAGGTGAAGCAAATTACTCCACTACTCTTAACTCAACATCAATACAGACTAAGGGAATACAATTTCAAAATTCAATTTGATAAATCTGAATTTATTTATAACTACATTCATTGAGATAATGACAATTTTAAATTTTTTTCGCCTTCGAAATAGAAGAAGAAATCAAATCATTTTTGGGATTCATCAAAAACTTTGATAAAATGACCAGACCAATGACACTTTGGTTGAAAAAGAAATGCAAAATTAATACATGACCAAATAGTCATGTTATGTTTTGAAACCTGTTAGAAAATTATCTGTTATGATCATATACTTCAAAACTCAGACATCGAACGTGAAATTGAACTAACGACATATGACTTAAATTTTGCTATGGGTTCTGTTCTTTCACAATGTACGATTGAACAAGACAAACCAGACGAAACTAAATAAAGATTCAGTACTTTCGAAAGAGAACGCCTTGAGATTGTTTGGGCTTGCAAACATTCCAGACCTCACCTACTTGGACGATTTCTCACCATAGTATGTGACCACGCGAATTTAATTCATTATTAATTCGTTGGCCATTGAAATTGGAATAATCTGATTACAAAATTGGGTACAAAATAGGCAAACTGAATTCCAATGCAGTTACACCTCAGCGTATTCAAATCGATATGCATATAACTGATTCAGTCATGTCAACGCAGACGATGTAAATCAAGAAGTATTCATTTCCCTAAGAAACCTAGCAAAAAACCCCATCAAGATCCGAGCACAAGTAATGATAAAATCTAACCACCAAATACCATAATTTCATTTGACATCCGAATAAAACTGCCCAATCAACCAACACTTCCTCAATCTCAAGCCGAACGAAATCCCATATTCTATTCTCAGTTGTAACTCCCCACTGTATATCGAAATAAACTGCCAATTCAAGACGATATTATGAATAATAAAACATAACAAATTTATGTGTTCAAAATAAAATCTCAATGGAATTTTGTACAAAAATATATGGAAATCACAAAATTATTAATGTCAAATTCCCCTTGCACCTATGACTTTCATTATATGAAAGATTACTTGGAACACAACATCATTTATTACATTTATTTAAATAAATCCTAAATGTCTATTCAGAAATTTTTGTTAGAAAAACTTTGAAATTATCAATGTGCTTTAAACTACGAAATACAATTTATTATCCAGAAGTTTTATGAAAAATCATCGCAAAGGAAAAACGAACCACCGTGGTATGTCAAACAAAATTATAACTGGATGAACACAAAACAATCAATCATACATTTTATTGCGTTATATATCACATGATTAGGTATTCTCGAAAAAACCTTCATGTTCTACTAGCCTTGACGGACACACCTTTCAAATCTTTCCGGTTGATCCATATTGATGTTTTTTTTTCTCAAATGGATAATTTGCCCAGCCATCATTGATGCTTCCTCAGAATTCGCGCAGGCTATACCAATTTCCGGAAAATCAGCCGTTTACATTCTTGATGAATTCTTCAATTTTTTTTCCCTTTCGGCACTCCCCAAAATATAACTGCAGATAGTAATAGATCAATCAATAACGAAATGTGTAAGAACTTTTGGGATTACATTGAACAAAAGTCAATTATACTATTCCTGGACACCATTGGTAGAAAAATTCCACTCTACACAAATAGAATACCTATGAATTATGAAGGAAACCAACTACATCAACTCTCAGTTGCGCTGGATTCTGTGAACCTCGTCGTTGATCTCCTTTTTCACCTCGTACGGTCTTTCCCAGAACGGTGTTCGTTTGGGAGGATACACCTTTCTTTCGACGAGGGTTGTATAGCCAAACCTAGTCACCTTCCTTGAATTCTCCTGAATTAGCCTTCAAATCATAACGAGCTTTCATCCTGTCACTAGCTCTTCCGGGCTGTTTCGTGAATTTTCAACAGGCTGTCCCTCAGTTTATCTGCATAGTCATGTGCTTGGTGACCCGAACACCGAAACACAGGGCAATCAATCGTAGATCCCTTCCGAAGATAATGTTAGCCGGGGTAAGCTTAGTTGAATGGTGGATAACTGCTCTGTATGCCATCAGAAATAATGGAAGGTGTCTGCCCCAATTCTTCTGATGTTTTTCCACTACATTGGAAAAGCTGTTCTTCCATAGTTTTGTTGAATTTTTCAACCATGCCAGGCGCATGGGGGTGAAACGCAGTAGTTCCAATCTTGCTGATACCAATTAGCTCACAAAATTTCCCAGATAAATTTGCAATTCCTCCCCTGGTCGTAATGTACCTCCTCTGCCTCCTGGTCTGGAATGGCATAGGCTTCTACCCCTTTTATTGAATATTCCATTGGCAACAAGGATGTATTTTCCGAATATATCAATGGCAATCCGTTCGAATGGAACACCTAGTTTGTATATCTTCATTTAACCCCAGGATCTTGTTTTTGGACCTTTAGTAACGCCGCACTCTGGACCTCTTCTGCACCAGCTTTCTACTGCGTCTCGACATTGAACCCAGTAGACCTTCTGCCCGATCTTGTCCAAAGTTTATCGATGTCCTACTGACTTTCCTCCATGAAACTTCTTCAAGACTTCACTTCACCAAATGGAAAATTGACGACCTTTGGTCATCAACTCGGTACCCATGTCCATTTTCACAACCATGGAATCCCATTGTGTCCACATTGCCTTGAAGATGAGATCTCTGTCCAAAATATCTCTCCAGTAGGGTTCACCAGTTTCGTCCTATTCCAATAGAAACTCTCGAATGTAATCGGTTTCCTGATCCTGTTTCATGTGTGCGGTTGTCCAGTCGTCCTCAGGTAACAGCCTCGTTTGTCTGATGCCAGAAACTCTTTCACGGGATCTTGTTTTCTGATTTTGCTTGGATGCTCTAGGATGTGGTCTTTTGTACAAGACATCTGCATTGTTATTTGGTCGGTCCAGGCGATGTTTGATATTGAGATGGTACTGATTGATGGACTATCAGTAGTTCTTCTGACTCTGTTTTCTCCGAAGTGATGAAGCGCATCCTCACCCTGCACACCAGAAATAGTTTTATCTTTATTGATTGTTTGCGATATTATTCTGTGATTTCAATTCATCCACGACTCTGCTGAGCATCTGTTGGTTTTTCAGTCGATACCGCTTTTAATTTCGGCCTTGAGGTGTTTGAAGCAACTTCCACTCCCAAAAAACGAACTTGTGCTCCACTGCATTCCTTGGAGAGTGGTAATCATGGGATTCCTTGTATTCCGATATCTCTCAATCCGTCAATGAATATCTGTATCGCTTCACTGAAGCAATTTTCTTTTCTAGTTCTTCTAGTGCCCTAACTTCTTTTCTCGCATTTTCTCGAATATAACTTCTTCCTTTGCTCCTTTTAGTACTACGTCAATTTCCTCCTTTAGATTTTTTCCTCTATTTTCTGGAACATCTGCTCGTATTCATCATTAATTGTTCTCAAATTGTTACTGAAAATCCTCACTTCTGGCAACCAAACTGGAGTTCGTGACTATTACGAATATTCAACCAATTAATGTTTATTATACACACGCCACAACTGTCCGACAGCTACTGTAAACTCAAATTGGTCAAACAAATAACTCATCAAATAAATAACCGAACCGACCTCGCCACATCCGCCGTCGCTTTAGAGTCATTCATGCTAGAATATTCACGTAGAGTGCTCACTGAAGCATTCTTGATTGTTCGGCGTGACGTCAACCCTCTTGGAATCCGGTCGACGGTTGGTCGCTATCTGCTCTCGGGATTTTTCGGTCACTTCCGGCATAAACAACGGTAGTGGCATAGTGAATTCGTATCAATCTCTTCGAGAACACGAATATGAAATGGTTAAAGCAACATTAGATTTTCGAAGAAAAGTCCTTGCAAAACAAAAGTGGCACTAGTGGAGAGTTCAACATGAATTTTTTGAGAAAGTATAAATCTTGGGGTCCTTTTAACGATTTTCATAGTTTTGAAACATAACGAAGTTGAAATAAAAAATGAGAAAAGCAAAATAGAAGTTGTCCATATAAAATCATTGAGGAAACCGCCTTATTACCTACTCAAAATGTAGGCAAAAATCCCCACACTGCTGTCTATAATAATCTTGGGCAAGACTCAGCGAGAAATCGAGATTAAATCTATAAACCTTTTTCCCGGAATCCATTTTCTCAAACTTGGCTCCACAAAATGTATTGCTAATAATCATATTTTCCTAAACAATATCGACTTTGGTATACTTGAACCTGAAAGTCAGAATATATTTAAGGATAATGAAAAATCTATAAGTCGAACCAATTTATTCAAAAATCAACTTGTGGAATAACTATGAAAGTTTGAATCCTTTCATTTTAGAAATATCGCACAAATTTGGGAACCTCCGTAAAACCTCCAAATTAGGACAGAAACGAGGTTTGATCAACATAGAAGCTACTGTACAAAAATGGTTTTTTGGAACCCTGCATTCATCTGATGGCGGAATATGTGACAGAGCAATGAAAATTTCGAAAGAAAATCAACAGAAAAAAGTTAATTCCCAGATTTTCTTTTCAAAACGAATACTTGGTATTTCTTCATGGTATCCAGTTCTTTGAACAAATTGATATTTTACGGATTCCTACATAATGTTTGTCATAGAAAAAATATATCAGTACCCGAACCACCTCTATATCCATATCATGTACACATACATTCATAACTACGAACAATTCACATTCCATCCAATGAACGCAAATATTCAATGGAATCAACGAAGAGTAACTGATGATATTCCTCAGAGAAGAAATTGAAATGAAATCCAAATACCCGGAAAAACAATTATTCACTACAACGCTACAATTTCGAGAATATAGATGAAATAAATTTTTTGGGACTTTTTATCTCACCAAAAATTGGGAAAGATATCCAATTACTGAAAAACATTTACCAATTACAACACATCGAAGCCACCAATCAATTATCAATTGGGGAAATCGATGATTCAGGATCAATCAACTGGACCTTATGGATAACTTCCTCTCATCCTGCTCACCATGACATACGGAAAAAAAATCGAACCCTGAAATCCAAATCAAATTCGAAGAAAAAAGGACCACTAGTTCGCTTTGAATCTTTGTTGGAAACTTTTTGTTCTTTCTGCTCGTATGGAAATTCTGGTGCCTAAGGGACTGTATATTCGAATTTTTTGTTTCTAATTTATTTCTTCTTTGCAAATAATAATGATTGATTTTGAATCTGAGCGATGACAAATCTTCATTAATTTTTTTTACATGAAAGGCGTGACCTTGAACTGATAAAAAAATATGTGATGCCCTAACATGCCGGCCGCCTTGGAATATTTCAACAGGTAAAGTTAAAGGACGGATAAAAAAAACAATTGAAAGTAGTAACGTTAACTACAGATAAATGATTGCGTGAATGAATTATTCAACAGTCAATTGGTAGAACACATATTTTCGAAGTGGCTTTTTTAACGACTTCATTACGGACCTTCACACTAGCTACTCTAGCTATGCCGTCGTTTCCGGGATGGAGTTGTACGATTTTTCCCAAAGGCAATTGAAGTGGAGAAGTAGTGTCTTTTTTCACTAGTAACAAAGCGCCTATGTTCAGATACTTTTGTGCGTTGTTTTTCCACTTGACCCGAACTTGCAGTTCGCTGATGTATTTCTTGTACCACCGGGAAGAGAAGTGATCAAAATTTTTTTTGGGGTTGATCAAACTTCTTCAATTGGTTCTCGAGTATTTCTGTGAAGAAGGAAGTGAGAAGGGGTGAGAGGATTTGTATCTTCTGTATTGGAAGACAAAGAGGACGGGAATTGAGAATTGATTTTTTATTCCTTCTTTCCAGAGGCCTCTAAAATTTGGTGATCGAGATTGTCAGATATTAAAAACTTGAAAAATACTTTTTTTGTCATCAGTCAAGTGGGCTTGTAATTTTTTCAGTTCTGCTCAAGCTCCTACAAAAATTTTCCCGTTATCCTAGTAAATATTGAGTGGTTTTCCGCGTCGGCTGATGAATCGTTTGGAAGTTGCTAAAAATGCTTTGGTGGTTAGTTCAGAGACAACTTCAAGATGAGTAGCTTTTGTACTCAATCAAATGAATGAGCAAACATATCCTTTGATGAGCTTAGCGCCTCTTGTGTTTCGATCTTTCAATAGGAATGGTCCTGCATAATCGACACCCCTATTGAAAAATGCAGAAGTTTGCTCTACATTCAGATAAGTTACCTATAATAAATTCTTGAGAAGTTGGTTGAACTTTAAAACATGTGACACATTATCTTATAACTTTTTTGCCATATTACGCCCAGATATAGGGCAAAATGTATAACTCACATTTGGAAGGAGCATGGTAGGTCCACAATGCAGTAAACGAATATGTTCTTGATGAAAAATAAGTTTCCTCATTTTATGAATGGCGGGTAAAATTATTAGATATTTCTTATCATAATCGACATAGCTTTCTTGTAACCTACCACCTACCACCTACCCGAATTGAGTTGTTTTCATCTATAAAAGTATTCAATGAGAGTATAGAACTCCATTTATTGACCACTTTGTTATGCATCCATGTCCGAATATTTCCCTCTGGGCAATTTTTACTATAACATATAATATCTGATTTTATGAACATACTGTTCATATTCTCAAACAAATCAACATATAACGCCTTCGTAATTCTTCAGTAGATAATACAAGAGATTGATTTATTTCATTTTCATTTCTGCAATCAAAAATAAATTTTGAACAGAAGGCAGTGACGCTTTGGAATTTTCATAAAGTCGAATATTTTTGGATAAAATTAAAGTTTTTAATAGTTGTTGGAAGACGCACGCTCTTCAGAAATTTCATTTACTAAATGCGATTTTTCTGGGTTCTCAATTTCGTCTTCGAACCATGTCGGACCTGTCCACCAGAGAGGGGAATGTAGAAGTTTTTTCACATATGTGCCACGAGACAGTACATCTGCTGGATTTTCATTCGATACGACATGGTGCCAATCCGATAGGTGAATTTAACTTACACGATTCGCAACAAATGTTTTCCAGCGATTCGCGGGTGCTTTGATCCATGCTTATGTTATTGTCGAGTCCGACCACAGAAATACTTTATCGGACTTGATAAAATTCATCCGAGTGTCTCTTATATTTTCAGGAAGTGCCACATCCCACGAAATTTTTAGTTGCCATAATCGTTGAACTATCAACTTAGCGTTGACTATAATTGGCCCTAGGAGATCCAATGGATCGAATATTTGTGATAATTCTTATAATAGTGTTCCTTTGTTATCAACTTCTTCTCAAAACTTGGTTGTGAATATTCTGATCTGTCTGAATAAGAATTCCATAAAACACTGAGTGTTTTATAGGCTTCATTTTCTCCAATTTTCAAAATATTCGATTCCAGTTTATCATTTATCTCAAAGTGCTCGAGCAAAGTTGCATTGTTACATCTCTATTTTCGTTAATGGAATCCTGCACTCGATATAATTTTTGTGACATCTCGTTGTAACTGCAATAATTCTTGTTTATTATTAGCACCAGCTAAATGGTCATCAACGTAAAAACACTTTTTCGTAGATTCCACGGCCACAGGGAACTTCTTGCTATGTTCCATTGCTAATTGAGACAGACATTTTATAGCTTAGTAAGCAGAAGATGAATTACCGTAAGTTACAGTTTTTAATTCGGAACATTTCAATTTATTGATTTGTTGAAAATATAGACAAATCAATCTATCATACCCCATGACAGGTTTTAATGTCAGAAAACACGAATTCCAAAGTGTCTCTCCAAAAGAAATGATGAAACTTTTTCCATCTTTGCAAAGTGGGATTGCTTCTTGAAAATGTGTTTCCCATTTCTTCCGGTCTTCCTGATGATCGTGGAAGCGTGAAATAGATTTTCGTCGACAAAAATGTATTGAAGACCTAGTGAATGCGATGTCTCACCTGCGTCAATGTTACGAATGATTTCTGGTGAGTACTCTCTTTTGGAAAACATTCTTCTTTGCCTCATTCATCTTCATGAGTTCTTAATTAAGACTGGAATAGAAAATCAAATAACTATCTGAATAAAAATGCAAATTTTCAATTTCAGATTTTTTCTTCTGAGTTAGGGCCTTTTCAGAATATCTATCAGATGTAGTTCAATGTCCAGCGTGGCTTTAGCCGGGGAAGTAGTTGTTTTCTGTTAGACATCCACAAAAAATAACTTCATTTTAATCGTGGATTCTTCAATTCACAGAAAAATCTTTCTATCAATATTCAATTGAGAATGTTTTCCTTTTCAAATTTCAATTTATGATATGTATGTTCGCGCCAAATTCTTTGAAATATTGTTGGAGCTGTCGATCCAAACCATGCGGTACATTTCGGAAATATCTCCTGTCATAATAAGGGTGAGTATGCGGAAGCGCAAAATAATCGCAAATTAATCATTTCGTAAGGTTGGACCTACATGCTGAACATCATTGAAAGACAAACCACTGCCTTTTTTTAAACCAGCAACAAACAATTCATTCTTCTCTAAATGTTCGTCTATTTTCATCATGAGGTTTAAAGATGAATATTCATCCATGAACGTTTTATAAACAATCTTCGAAGAAGGATTCTTTTCTAATCTACGTTCCTGAGAATTAAATCGTTTCAGAGCATATTTATTTACTTAAATTGTTTTTGAATGGTATACTTACAACGAATCGTTCTTCATGGTGAGTAATGGCAAAATGAGACGCACAAAATATATCTGATTCCGACAGAATTACTCTTTTGCTTACTCTTCAAGTTGACATAATTTCATTACTTGATTTTCCGAAGTCGTGTTGACATCGCAACAACTAACGATTTTTTTTTATTGAATTATCTACCCTACCTACTAATACCCAACCCAATTTAGTTTTCTACAAAAACAAACTACGGTTTCCTATTCGTACCCTTACTGTGTCAAGATCCCAAAAAACGTAGAATCAGCTAATTTCAAATTTTCTGGAATTCCATGTGGTTTTAAGTTTATAAAACTGGTAGGGGCAAATTTTCTGTTAACCTTGGTATGACCAAGCATTCGACTGATTTTTCATAACTATTTGAAACCGCGCGTATTTTTATATCAATCAAATAATTGTTGTTTGCTTTGAGTTAACCTACCCCGAATATTCAATGGGGGACATTTTTAGATTTAGTTTTTTGCATAAACTTTCGGTAACAAAGTTGCTCATCGAAGCACTTTACAAAAGTGATTTGAATTGATGTAATAAGCCTTTTGAGTCTTCCATGAGTACCATGGCAGTAGATGAAAGAGTTTGCGAAGTTGTCGCTCTTTTCGAAATTGGTTCGAATGCCAAATGCGTACTTGTTTCATTTTTTAATATTCCGAAATTGTTTCCATGCGAGATTTGAGAGGGGGTGGTAATTTTAGTAATTTCTCGTTGACTCTCACTTGAAGGGAAAATTCTTCGAACATGTTGGGGATAAATATGAAGAAGCGAATTGTGTGTCTTACCACATCTATATTTCGGAGATAAACAATTTTCGGTATTGTGATAAGGCCTCAAACACTTTAAGCATAGATGATGTTCCTCTGCCTTTTCTATTCTGATGGACGTAGTCAATTTTATGAAATCTTGACACCCATGAATTGTGTGATCAAATTTGCAGTGAAATGTTGTAACTTTCTGAATTTGATGCAGTAGCATAAACACTTCATTGATGTTTATAATGAACCTTGCTCTTAGAACCGACCCGTTTGGAATACAATTTTGTATCAACATTCGCATCGCTTTCTCAGAAAAAACTTCGAATCGTCCATTTTATCATTACTTTCATGCCTGTTGCAGTTATGCTTTCCATTCTTTTGAAGTAGTATTATCGAAGTTATCAACTATTATGGAAATAAACAATGTATCCCACTTCTCGGTTTATTCCCGCAGAGCATTCATAAAATTCGATTATTTCTAAGGCTTCTGGAACTACTAAAAATGATCTGAAATAGAATAGTTTTTGTAAATTTAAAAGTGCCGCATTTTCCCCTATCATCGATCTGAAAGCGTCTCTAAATTCTACCCATTTATTGGGTTCAGATTGAATCAATAATTCAAGATAATTGATTATGAAGATAGGATAAGAAAATAAGAACTCACTTTCTGGTACTATACCTTGTTCGTTTCTTCTGCTGGTGCACGTTGAGCTAGCTGCTATCTTCTGCTGCCGTACGTTGGGGCTAGCTGATATACGGCTCGATTTGTCCCAAAATGTTGGGAACTTTTCGTTCTTTCTGCTTGTATGGAACTTTTGGTTCCTGAGGAACTGTATATTATAATTTTTTTGTTTCTAATCTACTAATAATAATGGTAAATCTGAGCGATGACAAAACTTTATAATTTTCTTTACATGGATACAAGGAGACCAAACAGCATGTACCTTGAACTGATAAATATATGTGATGCCTTAACAATCTTGCTCCAGCCCGAAGTCGAAATGTAGGGACGAAGGAGTTATATCAGAGGATAACATCATCATAATGCAGCTGCCGACTCAGCACCTACAAAGTTATAAATTTTCTTGAATCCTTTTTTTGTTGTTCAATTCATTTCACTTTGTCTTGTGAGTGTGAATGAAACTATTTGAAAAGTCTCCCGGTATTTCGAAATAAATAATTTGCGATAAAAAATTGTCGTTATTACCAGCTGCAATTCTGATTTGAGACACTTATTGTGAGAGATCACAAGAAATCAGAACTGAAAAAATCAATAGCAGAAAAACTGCCGAATATGGAGAACGTCGTTATTGAATGAGTCCTCGGTGATTTTTTTCAGGTCTCTTGTTTCTGTGTACGACATATTTTTTTTTTATATTTTCAGACCCCATTTATTGCTACTTATTTCATTATTACCTTCGATATGGATAATACATATAATTAAGTATGGTATTTGGAATATAATAGAAAGTGATCAAATTATATTCAATAAGCCAGCTGTTCACTTCATCTCCTGAAGAAACCAATATTTTATATGTATATAATGAATTGGCGAATGAACACGTTCCTTCGCCAAAAAGTACAACTTTAGGGTGAACATAGTCGTATCATTCCAAACGGTCCTCGAACTTTATCATCTGCGTTGAACACACACAGTAATATTTGCGAAAGAAAAAATCAATTTATGATTTGATAATAAACCCCTTTGTTACATTTTTCATCCACAAAAAACACAACAGTTTTCAGTTGGACCCCCATATTATTAAACTATCAGTATGATATCAAGTTTGTAAAATCGGAAGAAAATCTTGCTGTTATTTTATCGCGCATTCTGATTCCTTCAGATAATATTGGCTTATATTTTCCTATAGATTTCGAAATGGTCAGGGACTGGATATCTCAAAATGCATTACAATAGGAAGTGTTGAAATATGTGAATGGGTTGAAAAATACCAGTGTGATGAACATAATGAGAAAATACATTTTATTCGCATAAGAGATTAATTTGATATGAGCGTTGTCAAAATCGAAAGTTTGCTTAATTCATATTTTCAGTGGCTAGGGTTGGATAGCGATATTAAATGAATTTGCATGGATTGTGGAAGTAGTTTCCTACAAAAATAATCTCCGAATAAAGCAGTACTCACTAACTGGCCTGAATAACCGCACACCATGGTATCGTTTGCATAATGAGTTAATGAGTCGATTCGTGGTTCATCAGTTTCCAATTATACTGAATGCATCGAAGTTTTTTATGTAAATTAGGGACATACAAGATTTAGTTCTGCTGGAGCGGCCTTTACAGCCAAACCAGCAGGCCTATCAAACTGGAGAATCATGTGAGACGGCCAATCGGTATCAAGGCTGGATACCTCTCTCACAAAAAACAATTGCTTTATGCACCTTTCTAGGCATCATAGGAGCCTTCTGAAACACTCCCTTCGAAAGTATGGTATCTGTTACTAGGCGGAAAAATATTGATGAAACCACCTGCAGGATACTTTCGATGCTACAAAACCGACTGGTCTAGACAAGTATATTTGAAAATACCATACAGATGACAATTGGGACTTGATAGTGGAAGAACTGCTGGAATCTCTGAAGAATCAAGGATATTACTTCCAAGGGTATGAGGATGATAGTGTCATCCTCGTATATGGAAAATATTCCCAAACCACTTCGGAGCTTATGCAAAGCAGACTGAGGACGGAAGAGGAATGGTGCAACAAGTCTTCAGGCCTAACCTAAACAGAAACCACATTGATCCCTTCAAACGACAAAGGAAGCCGAAAGCCATTGATCTCCCCAAATTCTTCGACAGAACACTAAAGTTGCCGACCAGGTTTATTATTTAGGTACCTCTTAATTAGGAAACTAACCTGAAATTCACATCTGCAACATGTGAGGAACAGCAGCAAATAGTGCTTCATGACATGCAGAAGAGCTTTTTGCAATTGAGACCCGGAAGTCATGCATTAACTATAAACCGCGATTATAAGACCCAGAATCACATATGGCTCACTCTTATGGTGGCTGGAAACAAACCAGAGACAGGCAAAACAACTTTGGGAAAATCCAGATGCTTGCCTCTTTATGCATTATGCCATGAAAAACGAAGCAGCCGCTGCTATGGAAATCATCCTAAACCTTACTAGACTTAATGGTCGTGCATGCAGATTGAAAAAATAGGCAACTGGAGAACCAAATTACAACTTGGACACACCAGAATCACTCATGCAGACCATTCCATTCAAAACAATACCAATACCAAAGTGGAATGAATGGGATTCGGGAATAGAGGCACTATTGCTCTGTTTGAAAATATGAACAGGATTTTCATAAAATCAGATGTGGTATCATCTGCGACTGAAAGATAAACTTCAGTCAATATCTATCAATTATTGCGAGCTTTTTCAATATGTTTATTCATGAGTTCTCAGCGATAAAATGATCTATAAAGGTGAAAAAAGATATATAATGTACAAAAAACACTTTTAATATAAAAGAGGAACAGAAAGAATGGTTCCACAATGGAACCACTACGAACTATGTTAAATTATCCTTTGTTGAACATATTATTTCATGTTGTATGGAATGCATGGAAACGTTAGATTTATTGGTTAAAGAAAGCCCGATTTGGTAGGTACTGCAATGCCATCTAGTAAGATGTGGTTTTGACCGGGTACTACAACGTTCGCATCGAACCTTCTCCCCATGAATGGGTAAATGTGCAACTTTATCGAATTTTACTTCTGGAGGAACTGTCACTTTGACTTTTTTGGTGGGTAAATCTGATCTTCTTCGACCTCTTTGTGCAGTTACTGGGTCTGCTCCTATGAGGCCACATGCCACAGTCAACCGTAATTTTTTGAAAGTAATGCCTTTGCAATAGATTTGAGAAGTGCCAAAAGAGACGATGCCACCATTTCCGATGGTGCCTCAGAGGTAATGGAGCCTAAATCGGAGGGTACATTATCTATCATAATCATATCAGAATCCATGTTTTCCAAATCCAAAAATTATTTTCTAAGAAAAGTCATAAGTAGTGTCTGAGGCCTTGTGGCCCCAAATGGAACCACATCGTATTTATCAATAAATAAAACTCACAACATTGAAAAACTATCAATATTTTGATACATAACCATACAAGAATATGTATTTGAAAAAATAGGGTGATAAACTCACGTTATATAGTTTTTTCCAATAACAGGGCCTTTGTGGACACATAGATAACGCTCCGTACAAGATTCACAAAGTACTGCAGAAAAACGAATAAACACAACGAGCGATCTCTTGAATAGGGATGGAGGATGACGATGAACGTACATTTACTATGGGTTTGATTTGTGGTTCCAATGAAGAACCACTAGTCCGCAAAGGGATAGCATAAATCAAGAAGAACATGATTTTGATTGTGAATATCTATCAGATGTAGTTCAATGTCCAGCGTGGCTTTAGCCGGGGAAGTAGTTGTTTTCTGTTAGAAATTCACAAAAAATTACTTCATTTTTATCGTGGATTTTTCAATTCACAGAAAAATCTTTTATCAATATCCAATTGAGAATGTTTCCCTTTTCAACATGAATACCCCACGAGAGGTTATCTTGACGATGGAAAGTGACTAAAGTTTATCTTCCAGTCGCAGATGATTCCACATCTGATTTTATGAACATCCTGTTCGTATTTTCAACAAATCAAGTAGTTGATTACCTTATGATTGCCTGAGTAATGCTGAAAAAGACTTCACAGAGATATATTACAGCAAAAATAACACTGAATAAGAAAACGAATCCAAGCTATTCTTACAAAGAATTCATCAAAACAAACATCAAGAAAACAAGACTAACATTTGATAAATCATTGGGAATATAAGCATAACACATATTATTAACTATGATAAGCATAGAATATGACCCTTATGCAAAATTACTATTAGAGATATAACCTGTATAATAATAAGGGTAGTTTTTAGTGTCTGGGTATAGAAATCAGATACGAAAAAAATATTTTCGAGTGAAAAATGAAATGAAATGGGCGTGTTTTGCTGTTTGTACAATGAACAGTTTCAAAGTTGGGAATTATTGAAATATTCAGGGGGTGGTTTTAAACTCTTAGGATTCGAAACATAGAAAATCCTTCATCAGTACGTACCAACCCCTAGAATGCAACTTTCACGCCAAATTTAATTATCATATTAAGGTACACTGTGTGGTATAACCTATTTGATATTGGTTTTCACTTCCTGAAATGGAGAATTCAGACATGAAAAAAAGCATCTCAAATGAAAAATGAAAAGAAACCAGAGTGTTTTGCGTTTTTTTTTTAGTTTCAAAGATTAAAATTATTTATATGTTCCGGAAGTAGTTTCAACCCCTAAGAATTTGAATTTGGAAGATCCTTTCGTAGAATCACCTTTCCCTGGAAAGTAACCTCCATGCAAATTGCATTCTCCTTTTACCGATACTCTTTGAGGTATAACCTGTTTTATGATAGGATTAGAGTGCAAAATTAAGACATAAAAAAATATTCTTAGCCAAAACATAAAATAAAAAGACGTATTTTACTGTTAAAAATAATTCAAATATTCAGGGGGTAATCTAAAATTTTGGAAAATCCTTCCTTAGTACGACCTACCTCTAGAATGTAACTCTCATAGAACATGTAATTCTGCTATTACCGTTGCTCATTGAGATATAACCTGTTTTATAATGGGGACTGTTTTTATCTGCTGGAGTGCAAAATTCAGATATGAAACAAATATTCTGAAGCAAACATAAAATAAAAATGACATATTTTGCAATTTTTTTAAAATTAGATAAACAAAACATTCAAATATTCTGGGGTTTGTTTCAACCCCAGAACGTAAACTGCCTGGCTGTTGATTAAACTCTTCAAATGAGCTCATTAAATGAGTTTTCTGAAACAACTACTGACGTGTTGTTGGCTTATACAAAAGGAATTTGATATGTGCCAGAAGGACAGCGGTTTCGAAATACAATCCGTATATCCCTAATTAAATGGTTTTCTTATACAAATGTAAACTGTTAAATTGTTTAACTGTTCGTCGATTCTGGGTGATGATATGAGAGACCTTCTCATATCCATCGTATAAAGCAATGCTTCCAAGAACAATGAATCCAATTCGAATAATTGTTGTTGTATGTATGAAGTATGAAAAAAGTGGTTTGATGAAAAATCGACGTTATTTCAGGTAGTACTGAAATATTTTCATTCAGTCAACACATGGATATATGTGGATGGAGCTATGCATCTCCAGAATCCCGCCTCAGGGGCGCGCCTACAGAAATGACGCTGTTTCGCGATAGCAGCTCAACGGCCGAAGTGCACGAGGTGCGTTATCCTTTGCTATGATCCGTTCAAAACGGGTAGGATATGTCGCGTAAGTGCAAGAATTGAGGAGAATTCCGTTGTGTCGTTCATGGAGACGCCCTTTTTACACTGCCTGCATTTCTATTCCTCTATTTTTCATATGGAACACACATATAACAACACCCACAAACACTTGCCTTCACAAATGTTATTTATTCGAATCATTACGTCAAGCAAATTATATATTTAACCATTTAGTATCGCGTCATTCTACTGGGTGTTGAAATTATAGAAGACGGACGTACAATTAGCTCCGATATAAACTTTAGTGAAATCTTAGTACCAAGTGATAAGGCATTCAAAAGTTGGTACAAACGATTTCTATTTTCTCGACATATCATTTATTTGTGTATGTTCTGATATAATAAATGAACTATAATTATAAACATATCTTGATCTAGATAGGAATTATAAATATCTTTAGATCGAAATTATAAATATCTCTAGATAGAAATTATAAATATATCCAATCATTTTTTTCTCTCTGGCGAAGTCTACTTAGTTAGTTTTATCTTCTGTATTCTTGAGGAAACTGTGGAAAAATCGGCCGCTCGACTTAACAGTTCTATTATTTACCAGTCTGCATTTTTTCTTTGTAGCGCATGTAACATGTATCCCTGGTGAATAATAAAGGTATTATTATTATTATAATTCTGAAGGTGAAGTGATATTTCTTTTGAAATGGAATCTTGAATTTGTTATTTGAATCATTACGTCAAGCAGATAATGAATTTCTACTGAGTGTTAAATTTGAAGAGATAATTCCAAAGGAGGAGCGATATGTCTGTTGAAATGGAATCTGGAATTTGTGATTGTTGATTATTTTATCATCGCCAGCATGTCTCTACCTTCAGATGAATTCAAAATAGATAATGCTTCTTATACCGACTTAATTATTTTTCTCTCCAAACATATTACGAAATTAATTTTCTACTCAATGCAAGGATAGCAAGTTTATAATATAGTCTAAGAGCCGGTGGGAGATCGACCTTCATCGATCTGATAACTCGATGAGACATATTTTTTATCAAATATAATTTATAAACAAATATGGCTATGATAACTTGCCTATCGAAAAGTGTTCATCTTCTTCACTCTTTTGATAACCGAATGAGTTTCTTCGCAACTGATAGTTTTTAACACTCAGAATAGTCTAAGAGCCGGTGGGAGATCGACCTTCATCGATCTGATAACTCGATGAGACATATTTTTTATCAAATATAATTTATAAACAAATATGCCTATGATAACTTGCCTATCGAAAAGTGTTCATCTTCTTCACTCTTTTGATAACCGAATGAGTTTCATCTCAACTGATAGTTTTTAACACTCAGAATATGCCTAGGTAGGCTTGCCTACTTATTTCTGTGCATGGCTACCTGGCAGCAGATGTGAACAGTAAGTCAATATAGGTAACTACACCGATCTGTTAACCAATCGAAATTGATATCATAGGTAAGATAATTTAATTACAAATCCAATCGTATAGGATTGCCTGCGTAAAATCGTACATAAAATATTATTGCCAAGCTATAAAGTCTTAGAATTTTAGCTATTTGATAGGTGCGATAGAGAAAGTAGAGCGTCCGAGGTCCGTGTGATGGAACAGGACACAACATAGCAGCTGCACGCTACCTGACCGTTGAATGTATCCGAGTTCGCATGCTCGTGTACATGTGAGTGAGAGTGACAGCATGTATTTACCCTCGACAGTAATTTTGAACTCTAATTTATTATAACTCTAATTTCGATCACAATTTTTGTATTATTTCATACTATATATACTTACAGCTATAAAATAATCAAAAATAAATAATTTAATCATTAATAAATAAAAAAAATAAATACTCAACAATTTTTTTTTTATTTTGAAGCTAAATTATAAAATTTAAAATGAAAAAAAATCTATATTTTCTATTTAAAATTAAATAAAAATAGTTTATTTATTATTTGAAATCAAATAAATGCCGTAAAGCGGGAAAGAATAAGTGTTACTTTTGAAATTTTAGTATAATAAATTTAAAAAATCATCAATATAGAAAAATAAAATTCAATACATTTATGTTGTTAAAAGCGTTTATTACAAAGCATATAAAAGAGTTCAAAATTACTGTCGAGTGTAAATGAATGCTGTCACTGTCACTCACATGTACACAAGCATGCGCACTCGGATACATTCAACGGTCAGGTAGCGTGCAGCTGCTATGTTGTGTCCTGTTCTGTCACACGGACCTCGGACGCTCTACTTTCTCTTTCGCACCTTTCAAATAGCTAAAATTCCAAAACTATATAGCTTGGCAATAATATTTTATGTACGATTTTTTACAGGCAAGCCTATACGATTGGTTTTTTAATTGAATTATCTTACCTATGATATCAATTTCGATTGGTTAACAGATCGGTGTAGTTACCTATATTGACTTACCGGTTCACATCTGCTTGCCAGGTAGCCATGCACAGAAATAAGTAGGCAAGCCTACCTAGGCATATTCTGTGTTTTAAAAACTATCAGTTGAGGTGAAACTCAATCGGTTATCAAAAGAGTGAAGGTGATGGAAGAAAATTGATTAAAATTAATTCAATTAAAAATAGCTATGAACACTTTTCGATAGGAAAGTTATCATGGGCATATTTGTTTATAAATTATATTTGATAAAAAATATGTCTCATCGAGTTATCAGATCGGTGAAGGTCGACCTCCCACGGTCTCCTCTACTAATAGTTTTGAATTATTTTATATATGTATTCGACATTGACTGATCCAAAACGCCCGAGACAATTCACATATTCAGTTCGTAATACGTCTGCTAGTGTCCCACTGATTTTACTTGATAACTGGGTGGAAGGAGTCAAAAGTTGGATTAAAATATCACAATATATGATGGAGGTAATGGTTCTCAGCATCAATCATTTGAAGACGACCATGAGTTTTTTTTTGAGTTGTGTCCATAGAAACATCATCCAATATTCACAGGTTATACAGAAAAAATATATTATTATACAATGAAGAATGGGAGAGAATGTTCAGTGGGTGTTCGATAAGATTAAAAAAAAACAGAATAGAACGGAAACATGTCCGTTTCTGAGATATAAATACATAAAGAGCGAGTGCACCAAGGGTTCTATATTGTTATACATTCCATACTCCATCAGAAACAAAATTGATACTTGGTTGACTTATGAGCGCAGTATACTTACGTCAAAAATATCCCTTCGAAACCACTTTGTTCAAAATTATTTCAACAAATTAAATGAAAAAACGAAATAGTCAACTAATGATTTTGAGCACTCGTCGCCATCTAACGACGACTAGTTGAACCAAGTATATTGGTACGATTGTACTGCACCACTGCTGTTGTTTATATCGGAAGCGACAGGAAAACCTCTGGGACAGGTAGCAACTAACCGCCCACATAAATTTCAAGAAGCCTGACTGGTCTCAATAGAGAGTCAGCTGATCGGAGTCGATTTCTCAATAGTTTTGCCCTTGGACAAGATCGGGCAGAGGTTCTACTGCGTTCAATGTCGATACGATGTAGAAAATATTCCGAGTGCAGTGCAACTGATGGTCAAAAAACAAGGTGGGAAAATGAAGGAATAAAGGTAGATGCGCCATTCGGCTTGCCATTGATCTAGCTGAAATATTAACTGTGATTGACGATGGCAACAAATACATCTTTATTGCCATGGACTATTCCAGAAAATGGGTAGAAGCCTATGCCATTCCAGATCGGGAGGCATTAACAATAGCAATGTCATTGGTTAACAACATGTTCTTAAAATTTGGAGTACCAATGGAGCTACATTCCGACTAAGGAAGGAATTTCGAATAGGAGTTATTCAAGAATGATGGGAATCAACAAGATCAGAACCACGGCGCTTCACTTCCAGTCAGATGGTATGGTTGAAAGATTGAACCGAACTATGGAAGAGCATCTCTCCAAGGTAGTTACATTCTGACCAAAGGTGGAGTTTTCGAGTCGAAGTTATTCGAAAAACTTCGTGAACTGATGGGTGTCAGCAAAACCAGGAACACTGCGCTTCACTCCTAGTCGGTCAAAGATCTAACCAAACTATGGGAGAACACCTTTCGAAGGAAGCCGTCTACGATTCAACCAAGCCTACCTCGACTAGCATTATCTTCGAACGGGAACTTCGATTCCCTTTGACTAGGTGTTGGATCACCAAGCAACCAGGAGGTGAAGGTGGAAGTGTGGTACTATACAGATAAACTGGGGGACAGCCTGTTGAAAATCCACAAAACAGCTCGGAAGGAAAACTCAAAGAAGGACAAATTCAAAGAATGTGACCAGGTTTGGCTGTACAATCCACGTAGAATCCACTACGTCACTTATGTTATTTATGAAGTGATGAAAAAAAAACGAGAGCAGGTAGCGACAGACCGACCACACGGATCCCAAGACGGCAGCGTGACTGGTTGACGTCACGTCGAATAATCGATGATTTCCAAATGAGCACTCGACGCGAATATTCCACCATTTATAACCTCATACAAGCGATGGCGGAGGCTGGTTATTTATTTGATAAATAATTTGATTGATCAGCTGGATTATAGTCAGTTTCCGTCGGACAGAAGTCGCGTGGGTTCAATTTATTTATTGTGTTGTAATTGTGAAGTCGATCATTTCAAGAGACGAACTCCAGTTTCGTAAGAATATTCTGGTGCAGTGCCACTGCCATCATTCTTAGCTCCTCAAATAACATGAGATTCGGAATGATCACTATAGCTTTCCCATGAACATTGTTATTTTCAGATTTTTTTTCCACAATTTTATTACTGGTATTACTTGGTGACGAAGCGAGAGAAATAAGATATGTTTGAACACGCATTTCCAACTAGATCGTATCAGAGCTCGCTATCACAAAATTCTTGTAACTGAATTACTTGACGGACTGAATAAGTATCTGAATAATGTAGAACGTAGATTATAGGAATGTCGTTAGGGCTCTCCAGCCTCTCAGCACCTCGACTTATAAGATCTTTTGTACGAAAACTTCTTGCGAAGAGTATCAGTTTCCAGAGAGCTGAGTTCCTGATATCAGAGGGCGGCAGTCACTTGGCAGTCCCAATGCAGATGTTCAGCAGTAACGGTATATTTCACTGTCTGATCTATGAATTTTTTTGTGATGGTATTTTAGAGGAGAATGTCCGATAAGTAGTCCACTTTCGAATATTTTTTTTCCAACCCGATAAGATTTTTCCGGCGATGGGCTGAAAAGTGTCTTCTCGCTTTTGTCCCAGAACCGTTTTCCACTGGGTTGTGATTCGATCAGTGTCCCACCATCGAAACTATTCTTTAATGTCGGCTTTGGAAAGAGCACAGAAGGGTTATGTGTCTGAAAATTAGGTATTTGCCGCTTCTTTGGCAAGGCCGTTTGCTTTCTCATTACATTGTTTCAGGGATGATTTGAGATACCAAGTCAGTCAAGACTCACGAGTGTGTGATTTCAGAGCATTGAGTGCTGCTTGGCTGTCTGATAAGATATAGATTTAGAGCCACCTACAGAGCATTTTTGGGCCCATATTTCTATTGCACGAGTTTCTGAAAGATTGTTGGGGCTTGGCGATCCAGAAACTAGGACTAGACTAATCAACAGATATTTTTTATCACAATAATACTACTAGGAAACCGACTATGCCATCATATATCCCATTATGTATCCTACTCCCAACTGTTATAAACATTAAAAAGGATTTTTCTTTATTTTTTATCGTTTTTGTAACTTGAAAACTAATAAAGCAATCTTAATACGGAGAAAAACCGGAAAAACTGAAAAAAATCTGTGTTTTTTTTTTATTCATAACACCGCCATTTTTCAAGTTCTGAAGCAGGCTCTCCACGACATAGTGATGATCGATATGTTCTTTATGTGTGAAAAGCTCAGGCACCGTTGTATTATTAGTTTTGGCATAACTGCAATTGTATTTTGTTGATGTACTTTATTGCAGCAGATCTGGATGCGTCGTAGGTGGTCCGATTCCAATTTATCTGAAAGATTTTGAGAGTTGAAGTATAGTACTACAAAATGACTATTTTCAGTTCGTGTTAAAATGCTGCGAAATAGGTGACCGAAAACCGGCGAGTGCCTAAAAGTGGCTCGGGAGGGGGGGTAGAGCAGCATATTCATAACAGGTGCAGCGGTTGTATTACTATACATACGCTTCTCCGCGTCTGCCGCTCTACCTCCCCCCCCCCACACACAGCAATTTTCACCCCACACACAGCAACTTTCACGCACTCCCCCATTTTCGATCATCTTTGCAAGTATTTTCCACCTGTTTTGCAGCATTTTAACGCAAAATGTTAATATACCTTTTGTAGTTTTACTTCCAATTTTTTTTCGAAAAATTGAAATCGGACTACCTATGACTTATCCAGGTCTGCTGCAATTAAGTGCGTTAAAAAATTCAGATTTGAATTATGCCAAAACTAATGATCCGACAGCGCCAGTTACTAATAATCCGATCGAATTGTTCTAGACATCATTTTCTTTGCATTTAAGTTCTCTACAATTCATCCGTCTTTCGTATGATGGCACAGTCGGTTTCCTGGTAGTATTTTTGTCACAGAATCAACACAGCAGGAAATCTGGCCTTGACGCGTAACTGCCACTCCAGCTCTATTATCCATCTTTGATTCATCAGTATACCATAGGTAAGGTCCGTTCGTCATGCATACTTGGTGGTTGTTTATGACCACATTGTAATGCACTTCAGAATCGTATCTCGCTGGCATAATGTCTGATGGTTTGGAGAATATTCTACAGAATCGTCCAGTTTGATGTCTGATGCAGTCTGGAGGCACTGATTGCCTCTTCCTTCATTACAAACAGATAAAGTGGCGAGAGGTTCAGCATTACCTCTAGTACTGCAGTAGGTCCTGGTAATATTGCCCCTGTGATTAGTGGTGATATGTCTTATGCCCCTAATAGTACCGACTAGGTCATCGGCGTACCTTGAGTTGTAAATAAAGTAAAATAATCCGAGCATTGAAAACTACTCGTGTAGCTATCAAATGTAATAATGATTGGAAAACATTTGAAAATTCCAAAAATAAATATTTTCTGATGTAACTTTCGAATAGGACTACCCATTCCAACAGGTTTTCCAAGCAAACAAATATTACTTGTAGGCAATTGTCAGTTGCTCCCTATATTTGAGTTATTCTGTCTTCCTTATGGGTACTGCCTACTTGAAGAGTTTGTTGTTGAAGAATCCCCAAACACCCGAAAAACAAGGTGGCCATTAGGAAATCATCCTCCTCTAAACATTTCCTTTTAATTATCACACTTTCAGTGATATCTGAAGTAGCATCTTGTTGGTACTAGGCTACCTCATCTATCATATGATACCATTGAAAATATCAGTGATTTTTTGCGTTCTGAATAGCATTACTTATAAAATTCTAACCGACTGGGTTGATCCCTGCATTCGCAATTTGAACCACTTGTTAGAAATGAGATATCGATTTGTTCTTTCTCAAAATCCTTTGGATTGTAGAAAGTGACACTCGAGCATGAATCATAGTTTCATGAATTGAAGCAGGTAGACGGTAATGATGGCCAGTATTCCAACTTCAATTTTCTCATTGTCCACCATAGGAATCTGTCCTATATTTTCAATAGACTATTGGCATCGGCCGCTTATCAGGATATCGTTCAGCAGAAGTGCAAAATGTTCGAGTTATAATTCTGTTATATTGTCGCGTAGCCTTTTTATGGCTAAGCTGAGCTTGTTTATAATGGGTAACTCTCAAGTGAACCTCTTTAAAAAAATAAAAAATGGAGGTAAAAAACAATGACAAGGTTAGTTCAATATATAAATAAATAGAGAAAACGGTACTTACCTATTTATATTATACATCTTAGGTCTGTCAAAAGACATAATTTGGGTGAGCAGAATGAACTGCCTTTACTTTCTCATAACCCTTGAAGAAAATATTTTTGCTGACGATTTATGAAGTCGGCAATAACCCACTTAAGTTATATCGAACTTCTTGATTATTGATGTCAAACAATGGAGTGTGATTCTGATGGATTGAGTGTTATATCTTTAGGAATTTGAAATAACTCATGTTAGGGTAAAATGATAACGTTCCTCAATTGACACTTCTCCCCTGCTCGATGAAAACTGGGATTCAGCTTTAAAATAAAATTATATATTATATTCAAAATGAAAATTCAATATTCTGAAGTATTGTATATAATTGATTTACAAAAACCAATCTGTAAATATTGAAACATCCACCAGAAAAATATATCCAAAATGTGTATACGACATTCATAACTAGAAAAACTATTTACTGTAGCAAAAAACAAAAAACCGTTCAATAATGTCTATATAGAGGAAATAAAGTTCTATAATGTCTTCAAAGAAAAAGTTCGACCACACATTGAAAGTTTTGTTGAAGCACTGGATTATAATTTGAAAGTTGTACCACCACTCGTCGTCACATTGTCCGCCTCGCACCATGTCAAGAATGCACCACCGCAGCATCATCACCCAACCAGTAGTTTGGAAGGTAGGATCACCGCATTATTATTAGACATGGGGAGTCAGTTGAGTTGCATTGTTACCAATCGTCTAGGGATAAAACATTGGCACCATATCGATTATTTTGGACACAGCATCAGTCTATGAGCGAACATCATCTCAGTATCGTCACGGAACTGGATTTGGAAAACACCCAGCTAATAGATCAGGTAGTGTATTCCGTTTTCTTTCCATTTACTGTGTTATTGATATTGATCCATCGATGACATGAAGTAGATAGTATATTACACTACAAGGGCGGGAAGTTAAAATTTCCTGCACTGCGCGACATGATGCCCAAGACAAAATATTTTCTCTCGGTTTACGGAGGCGTGGTCTGGCTAATGTCACCGATGCATAAATACAAGGCTTTCTTCTTTAAAATCGATTGAGAAAATACGTACTTTCGACCGAGGTATGAAGAAATAGTATATTATGCAACGATCATGTAATGATAGCTATTAATACACGAGCACGAGGTAAGTTACGACACGAGCGAGTGTCCTGAACCGTGTGCGAGTGTATTAATAGCCATAACATGATCGTTGCATATACTATTTTTCTACGACCAATAAATAATAAAATAAAAACAAGAATTCATATCAAACTGTTTTTTAACATATTCCAACATCTCAACAAAAATAAAAATACATTTTTGACGCGTTGTGATTGAATGTCGATTGAAATTCAATGTCAAACAAGTATGTGAAACATACCACTTGATTATCCCTAAGTACTGTTTCTATAGGCCGAAAATTCGTTTCATAATAAAAGGTACGTGTTTCTAGTGAACAAAATCTGTTTCGAAATGAAAATCCGTGTTAAAATGGACAATAATAATGAATCGGTAACAGATATTCAATTCGCGTATTATAATTCGCGAGTAGAAAAACATTATTTTATAACCAGTATTTGCAGGTTGGTGCAATTTGCTGCAACTTGTTTTGGGTACCTTCGATTTTTTGCTATTTTTGTGTAGAGGAAATTACAACTTTGTTTCCATTTTTCTTATAACTGATACGTCTGATTATAGTGTTGATGCCGATAATCAAGTGTTTGTCAGGTTAGCTAAAAAAATAATCTTTTGAGTTAGGCCCTTTCAAAAAATCTATCAGATGTTGTTCAATGTCCAGCGTGGCTTAACCGGGGCAGTAGTTGTTTTCTGTTAGAATTACGAAAATAACTTAATTTCTAACGTGGATTTTTCAATTCACAGAAAAAGCTTCCTATTCAATATTCATGAGGATATTTTCTTTCCAACATGAATTTCCAAGAGGTTATGTTAAATGATGGAAGATAGTGACTAAAGTTTATCTTTGAAGATGATTCCACATTTGATTTTATGAATACCCTGTACATATTTTCAAACAAATAATCCTGTTGAGTGTCTCTAAAAAAATATGAAAATGCCACGAGTGAAAATATTTTAAAATCTTGGTTAAATAATTTCCTTGAACAAATCTTGTGAAATTTCGTTACCACTTTGTTCATCAAAATTTGTTTCAACAATCAAATTAACCCATTTCGAATTTCCATACCCAAATATGAATTATTCAGGAAACGATTATTTCTGGCATTGAAAACATGAATATTCTTCTCATACATGATTTTCCAACACTATTAAGAGATTTTGTGGAATTTCTGCAGATTTGTGGATTGTTTTTTAACTTTTTCTGTCATAAGTATGACTAGTAATGTTACTTTTTCTCAGTAGTAATGTTACTTTTTCTCAAAAATAACATAATCCTTTCCCGAAGACTAAGAAGTACCCGAATATTATTGTTCTCTCTAACATAATTCAACAAAAAAATATATCAAACATCATTGTTTCATTAAGAGGTTTGAAGTGAACATGTTCGGGTACATAAGAGAGAATTGAAATGCCAGGTTAACAAACACATTTTCATATCTTTCCACCATGGATTCAAAACCCCTTTATTTTTTCATTCTTTCCCCATTTCAACAATTATATCAGTTGGAATGCAATCTTTTCATTAATTCTCGAGGGATTTGAGCTCTTTAAGAAATTAGTGCGTGCACGGAAAATAACGTCACGTCTTGAAACAAAACGAACGAGATGTAGGGTGGAAATTATAAAGGGGTGAGAAAGTCCCTCTTTGTTGCCATTGGCGTTTTCTTCTTCGTAAATTTGGAGTAAAAGCATCCACATACATTATTGTCATTTCGCTGTCGTAACGATTATCATCGAAAATATTAATAGCAAGACATTTTTCAGTCGAGTTCTGATTTATTTAACAAGGATCTGTATACGTACTTCTCAAAAATGAAAAATGTTTCGGAGATTTTGCCTAATTAGTACTTTGTAACCTGATGATCGATTGATGAATAGTACCTATTGTAACAAAACAGATGTTAGAAAAACGAGATATTTTAGAATACTTTCTCTTCAAATTCGCTGAAAACTCATAGTTTACATAAAAATATATTTGTTCTGTTTTAAATGGTCTCAAATGGACATTTCCGGAAAATTATTGTTTGAAAATAATGCTCTTCATAGAAAATGGACTCAGTTGCAAGGGCTTGAATTATCGTATTCGAAACATATGGTTATGAATGGGTTGTTAGTCCAGTAAAACAGGGTAGAAATAACGAGTTGAAATAAATTATAATAACCAATATGAGGGAATATATTATTTATTTGCAAGAAATACCATACAAGGTACCCAAATTGAGGGTAACAAAAGATCTTTCTGGAAGAATACTAAGAGAACGAAACAATATTGGGAAAATTAGATGGGAGAGAGTTATTTTATGTTAGGGTTTTTCAACTCGCAACCCATAAACATTGAAATATTGTGATTCCCGATTAATGATATGTCGTGCATAGGAAAAGAATTGTAAGTAATTTGCACCATAGAAATTATTACCTATAATGATTGGACTATATATCTATAAACATATACAGGGTCGCTGATGTGTATGGAAACGGTCGATTATCTCCCAAAGTAAGATAGCTAGCGAAAATGTTGAGGCACAAAAGGTTTAGTTTTTTTTCAGATCTATTACAATAGAGGAAAATTAAGTATACAGGATTAGTCAAAAAGTCATGACGAAACAAAGTTGCTTTTTCTTTGGAGGAACACCCTGTATATTATTCCATATTTCAATTATTCTCAAAATTCTAAATGAAATGCATATACCACATCATATCCTGAATTTAACCGTTTTCGAGATATCGAATTTTGATAATTATACAAAAATAGTTTAGTCCATTAAGTTTATAGTCAATCAAGTTACCTTCGAAAGTTTCTAGCTCCATAACAACGCCGCATCGTTCTTTTGTCTAACACTGATGATCTTGACAACACATGTCAAAAAAATACATTAGGTGTGGATGATTTTCACGCAAAAATGGCACGTTTAAGTGAAACCGGGCGTATTGAAATTTTATTGATCAGAGGATATGGTGATAGAAGACGAAATTGTGACCAAGTAGTGGATATTTTTAATGAATTGCATCCCGATTGAGAACCTCTTTCTAAATCAACCGTTTCAAAAACATTGCAGCGTTTTCATGAAACTGGATGTGTCAAAGATCGACCAAAAGTGGAAGACAAGTAAGCTTACAAATGAAAACATTCTTTGAATGTCATATTAGATGTGGTGAAAAATCCAATAAATTCGACACAACAGAAAGCTTTAAATCATAACATGAATCGATATTCCATTAAAAAAAATTTGCAAACTGCAAAAATTCCATCCATATAAAATTTATTTGTTACAAGAATTGAGTGAAGACGATTTTGATCGTAGAATCGAATTCTGTGGAGTTATTTTGGATAAATCATTTAATTTATTTTTCTTTCCCCAAATGTATTTAGATATTATTTTCTGTCAATAAATGTATATTATTATTATTATTATAAATCAAACGAAAATGTCAACTCTGTCAACCACATATTGTTTTCTGACGAATCTATATTTTGTTTAAATGGGCATGTAAACCGACACAACTGTAGGTATTGGTCAGACGAAAATTCACATTGGATGGAGGAAGTTCACACTCAACGACCACAAAAAGCAAATTATTGGTGGACACGTCATAGGACCCTATTTTATGAACGGAAATTTGAACTCCGAACGATATTTATTACTTTTGCATGGACGATTATTTCCGAACAATAACAGTCCCAAATATGGTTTCAAAAAGATGGGGCTCCTCCACATTTTGGACGTGTGGTACGGGCATATCTAGATGAAGCTTTTCCTGATAAATGGATTAGACGCAGGGGGGCAATTGAATGGCCAGCTAGGTCTCCCGATATGACCCCACTTGTCTTTTTTCTGTGGGGTTACATAAAAAATGTAGTCTACAAAAATAGGCCACTAAATATCGAAGAGTTGCAATAGAGGATAAGCCATGAAATTTCCACCATTCCTCCCAATAAGATTTAAGATTCACTACAAAATTTTGTTCAGCGAATTCATTACTGTCAGGAGGTGGTAAACACTTTGAGCCCCTTATTTTGAATAGAATTCCGAAGAAAATATTTGTTGTTTATTAAAACTTGTTTTCTCTCTTTTTTTTCTGGAATAACTATTGTTTTTATAAAATTTAAAATATCCAGGTCATTCATTAAAAATGAATGTTTTTTTTCATGCATTTTTATCAACCTTGAACAATATGCTTTTTATTTTCTCTAAGAAAATAATAATTAAATTAATCATATCCATAATACTCCACCTTGTGTAATTTTCATAATAAATATCCATCGTTTCGGACTTTTTCTTTAATACATTTTCCTAAATTCTCCAGATTATTTCACAATCCTGAAAAATTCAAAATATCATATAAAACAGTTCTAACAATCAGGTCAATGTTTTCTAAAGTTAAAGATAAAACTCCTTTACTTTCAATGTCAAATGTAATTTATAGTATTCCTGGTCATGGTTGAAATAAACAATATATTGGTTAAACGCAAAGATCATTATCGAACAGAATAATTTCTCATAAAAGTGACTGCCGATTGCATCCTGAAAGATGTGCTTTGGCAGAACATACAACATACAAAAAATTTGACCACCAGATGAATTACGATTCAGTGAAAGTGCTAGCGACAGAGTCACATACATCTAAGAAAACATTCTTAGAAATGGCTCTCATTTTCCCAAGAAAAGAATTGTATAAATAAAAAAACAGATAACCACTTGAGTGAGATCTACTCTTATTTATTGTCTTTAGATATCAATCAAAATAGACAACAATGTAATATTGTAAAGAGGTTTTTCCCCTCTATTATTAAACTTTGTCGCTTTTCACTATTATCGGTTTTCCTCGGGCGCCACCTTTTGGTTTATAGGAAAAGGCCACTTTTGCTCCGGGCAGTCTCAGTGAAGAAAGACACTCCAGGGGTCAATATAGTCGTGACACTGTAACAGGGCCAGCAAGGCAGGCTTTAATTGCCTTTAACTGGGTTTCGAACCTGGGTGGCGACTGCGCACTAGATGTTGAAATTCTACTCAAAATAGTCAATGGAAGAATACCAAAAACAGGATAAACAGGTATATTAATAATCATAAAAATACAGTCAGGGCGGCTAATGTCAGCCTCAAGTTATTACAACAAAAATACGACTGGCAAGCACTAGTTACAGAAAAAGCGGGGAGGGTGTTTTTCAAGCAAGCGTGGTAAACTTAGCAACCAAAAGCTTTTGCGGTGGGGGCGGTATCGTACGGACTCGTATGCAGAAATTACCAGCGCAGCATTGAAATGCATATGTGCCTCTTGCAATCATGCGCACATCGCATCTGTGGTACTTACAAACATTTCCTGACGTCTTCTACCTGATACCACATATTTACCCAAACTCCGATCTCACTGCTTCGGCAAGGTCCGGGACGGTCGTGGACTGCTTCGGTCTTTGGCTCACACTCTGGATACTAGTCGGACGCGTGACTGCTTCTGCTGGGCTCGGCAAGCTACTACCTCTTAGAAATATGTCGAAACGGAACTACAGCCGGCTTCCCCCTCTTTTCCGAATACCTCTCGACCGACTTATATGCGCGCGCCGTTTTGTGGATTTCGATACAAAGTATACTTTCACAGAATAATTACCCAGCTCGTAAAATCCTTCGTGCTGTGACGTCAGCTCGGTGCGTGCTTCTCTGTCTCGACTCAACTGTACTGGGTGGCTTCTATCGTGACGTCAGCTCGGTAGCGTGTGCTCTTGGCTCGACTGGACTGCTGTCTCGGGCTTCTATCGGAGGACTGAAATGTCTCGTCGGCGTTTGAACATAGCCCAGCTTGTTTTATAAAAATGTTTTCTCGAGAGTGGATAGCCGGCGCAGGTTATACTCGTGCGTGCTATTTTAGCTACGCCTGGCGTTATTTTTCCGGAAGGCGTTCAGTCTGTTTTATTAGGGTATGTGTAATCCACGGATTTATCACGAACACGAATGGTATTTCTAGACCTATTATTACTGTCAAGCGGGGTTTAATTCCTTACAGGGAGCTTTTGGCTGATAAATATAGCGGGAAAATAGTAACTCCGTTACACACCCTTCCTACTTCGGGGAAAAAGAAAAAAAACTTTTTTTTTCTTTTTAACATGCGTTTGTACGGTCAGAGGGAACTGAAAACTAACTAGTTTTACTGTGAACATTCTCAAAACTTAGACGGCTAGCAACCTTATGTTCTAACAACAAAAAAGTCCATTCGGAATATAACAGTATAGCCCGTCAGGTGCCTACCCCCCTTAATAGTCGAACCCTTCATTCGGGGTGAGTCCACCTGATACATAAATTACGGAATAAAATAAACTTTAAATGTGGACCTCAAATTATTCCAAATGAAAAACAAAATAAACTTTTGCCTGGTTGCCGGAGAGCAACAAACAGGACTACTGTGTACAATGATCATTGTACAACAAAAAAAACATCACCAGTCAAAAAAAAAAATTAGAAAAAATAGTCATACCACAATAATAAAGTAAAAAAAATCTTCCTGGATTGGATGCTGGTATCCGCATCCTGATCCTACGGGTCTGTCTACGGCATCAATGGGTGCTGAACATCCGCATCGGGGACATGCGGGTCAGGATACCGTTGACATCGGGGCACGGGGCGTCGTTCTTCTTGTGCTGGTCTCCTCGGGGCTGGTCTCCTCTGAGCTGGTCTCCTCTGGGCGGCTAGGTCGGAACAGTGGCATTCCCGCGAGAGGACATCCTTCAAGCCACTTCGGGAGCAAAACAGGAGGGGCCGTTTTCGTTGGCACACTCTGCGTGTGTGCCCTGGTTGACCACAGCGCCAGCACAGATCCCTATTGACGGGTAGGTATACAGTCAGAGGGGGTTCCGGAGCTGCTGGGGCGGTGGCTGCTTGTCCTTGTCTTCGAGGGGTGGCTTGGTCGGTCCAGAAGGTGTTGGTGAACGGCCACGGGTACGCATCCTTCATGGAGACGGAATTGACTACCTGGAAGTCGCTGCAGAACCTCGGCTTGTCAACTTTATTTCGCACGATGACTACTGGCGAGCTCCACGGGCTCTCGGAGGGTTCTACGATGTTCTCCTGTGGCATTCTGTCAGCTTCAGTATTGGCATTCCTGCATTCTGGGTTTCTGGGGTCGGTATCGCTGCTTTATTGGCTCTGGATTCAGGAGACGGATCCCATGTTCTACCAGCGGCGTTACCCCATGAATTTCCTCGAATGGTCGTGATTCATCCTGCAGAAAGGCTTGTGAGTGGTCCTCATCCTCTCTGGAAAGCGTTAGGGCCGGTCTTGGCTCAGTAACTCCAATGGGAAAGCATGGTACGGGCCGAGCTTCCACTGCAATGGGTTGGTTCTTTACCAAGATTTGGCCACTTCCTAGGTCGAGTCCAAACTGCCTTTTCCTCGATACGTCCATTCCTAGGACCATATCGGATGACAGGCCACTCAGGTGTCCAAAAGACTCCTCGAAGCAGTGTTCTCCAACTCGGATCTCCACGTGATATGTTGCGGGGACGGTAACTATTTCTCCATTGGCCAGTCGGGCGGAACTCATAGCAGTTGGAGTTTTCGGTACTCCTAGCAGATTCCACTGCCTGGCTATCCTATCGCCGACATAGGAGATTACGGTACCTGTGTCAATCAGCGCTTCAGCAGTGCCACCGGGAATCTTGACGGAAAGATGCGGTCGGTGGTCGGTAGCGATGATGGCGGTGGGGAAGGCGTCATGGGGCGGTGCTGCACGTGCCTCCAGGCGTGTTTTGGTTTTCGGCCGTGGGCACGGGCAATCATGAGACATTACCCGTCTCGCTTGCATCGGGCAGAATATCCTTGGGGCTGACTGGCATTGGCTCCTAAATGCCCTGTCTGCCCGCATCGCCAACTCTCGGTTTCCTTCGATGGGGCGGCGGTTGACTGGGCCACTTCGACTCATGACGGACTGGACTATTGGGCTCCTAGGGGGCGGTGTGGCTATTTGGGCAAGCCTACTGACCACTGGTGGGGCTGATGGGGTCTGGTATGGTGCCAAAAGCGTCTGAGCTTGCTCAATCTCTGCTCGCAAAAACTCGTACTCTCTGGCAGTTTTGGCGAACTCATGGACGTCGTTGAAGTCCGTCTTCCTGATTCCACGCCGAAACTCTGGGTGTAGGTTGCGGTACAGCCAGTTCAATTCCTGATCTGGCGGAATTCCACCATGGCGGCGAATCAGGGTCTGCAGGTTGGTGATGTAGGCCGCAGTATTTTCTCGTGGGCTGTGCGTTCTCCTACTTATGGCTGCTTCCAGATCGATTCGATAGTTAACCGGGAAGAAGAAGTCTTGGAAGGCGATACAGAAATCTTCCCATTTTGGCCAGCATGCTCGGTTGTTCCTAAACCACATGGCAGGCATTCCTTCCAGTAGCTCTGGCATAGCTTGTAGGAGATGGTCGGGGGCGATGCCTTGGGACTCTCGAATCTCCTCTAATCTTTCGAGGAAGGCGGCGGGGTCAGTGGTTCCATCAAAGGTCACTCTCCAGTCCCTCACTCTCAGTGGTGCCATTCCTGCACTCGTGGTAGGTGGCAGTGGGGCGGCCTGTGCTCCCACTGGGGTCCCTGTGAGCACGTTGCTCATGATCGGGTTTCCAGTGCTCGTCACTGTGATTGTGGGTACTACTGGCGGCGGTGCGGTTGTCGTGGTAACTCCTGTGGTCGTCGTGGGGAACGGAAACGGGTTGGTGACGGTCGATGCGGGTGATGCTGCTCGTCCTTCTCGGAGTAACTTCATGATTCCCCTTTGCTTCTCGTCGACGGTGCCGGTTAGATCCAAGCGAAATCTAGCGAGCTCGGTGTCTAGCTCCTCTTTCCGTAGTTGATACACCCATCCGACGCAGGTGTCGTTGGGGTCACCTCCTGCACCTGGACTTAGAGGCAGTGGGCACGCGGCTGGCCCTGTGGTGGTCACTGGCACGGAGGTGGGGCTTCCTAGTCCTGTCGGCATCTCAGGCGAATACTCGGAACTCGTACGTCTTACTTGTCTCACAGTCGAAACTCAACTTCTTCAGCTTGCACGTCTTACTTGGTTCACAGTCGGCACTCAACTCCTTGGCTGGTGCTCGTATCTTGAGAACAGTACCTCCTATTGACGAACGGATGGTGGGGAGCGCTTCTGCGCACTCGATAATTCGTTAAGGAGGTATCGCACGGACGCTCTCTTCTGAGCCGAGTTTGACAATCTGTCAAAAATGACAGGTCGGTAGCCTTCAACGGATTTTGGTTCTATACACCCTGCGGAACTAGCTTCTCGGATTTCCAACTGTCTTTATCGTACGAGCTTGCTTTCTCTCTCTTCACCCACGTATCTCGTGAACGGTTAACCTGAAAAGGAAACGGATGACGGTAATCGGTTCTACACCCCCGAAAACCTATTAAACGAGGGGTCACTTGGCATATTGACTCTCTTTTGGGTCGAAGTCGACATCTGTCAAAAATGACAGGTCTCGGTATACTATATAAACGGTCCCTGCTCGGGCGCCAATTTGTAAAGGGGTTTCTTCCCCTATTATCAAACTTTGGCGCTTTTCACTATTATCGGTTTTCCTCGGGCGCCACCTTTTGGTTTATAGGAAAAGGCCACTTTTGCTCCGGGCGGTCTCAGTGAAGAAAGACACTCCAGGGGTCAATATAGTCGTGACACTGTAACAGGGCCAGCAAGGCAGGCTTTACTTGCCTTTAACTGGGTTTCGAACCTGGGTGGCGACTGCGCACTAGATGTTAAAATTCTACTCAAAATAGTCAATGAAAGAATACTAAAAACGGGATAAACAGGTATATTAATAATCATAAAAATACAGTAAGGGCGGCCGATGTCAGCCTCAAGTTATTACAACAAAAATACGACTGGCAAGCACTAGTTACAGAAAAAGCGGGAAGGGGGTTTTTCAAGCAAGCGTGGTAAACTTAGCAACCAAAAGCTTTTGCGGTGGGGGCGGTATCGTACGGACTCGTATGCAGAAATTACCAGCGCAGCATTGAAATGCATATGTGCCTCTTGCAATCATGCGCACATCGCATCTGTGGTACTTACAAACATTTCCTGATGTCTTTTACCTGATTCAACATATTTACCCAAACTCCGATCTCACTGCTTCGGCAAGGTCCGGGACGGTCGTGGACTGCTTCGGTCTTTGGCTCACACTCTGGAAACTAGTCGGACGCGTGACTGCTTCTGCTGGGCTCGGCAAGCTACTACTTCTTAGAAATACGTCGAAACGGAACTACAGCCGGCTTCCCCCTCTTTTCC